>PVHX01022686.1:0-27219 GCA_004024805.1 Geosciurus inauris
AGTGCTAAGAGCTCTTCCTTCCCCTCCAGTTTCTGCAGACTTGCCCTTGGCTGTCTCTTCGAGGGAGTTAGAGTATCCCCAGGTTCTGGTCCTATAGATCTGCAAGTTGTATCTATGGTTTTGCCAGCAGTCTTTGGGTCCTTGCCATGGCCTGGTGTTTGGAAGAGCTCCTGGAAGCCAGTCAGGTCCTCTAGGGGCTGGGCCTTTTCCCTGGGTGCCCTTGCCTGCCGCCTGCTGCCTGGGAAGTTTGCTGCCTGGTGCAGGGCCTGCTGTGCAGGCTCCTCAACAGCTGTGACTGCTCTGCCATCGCCTCCTGGCACTGTAGGTGTGTGTGTGGCTTCCCTTGGTGTTCCCTTGAACTTCTCCAGTGCAGAGCCCTCTTGTTTCAGATCTACTTTCCCTCGCAGTGTGTTGCCTGGTGTTTTTGTGCTTGTTGGGGTTTCCACAGGTCTTGGTTGGGGGGATTTGCCTAGCACTTTTGTTTTATCAACTGTCTTGAACTCTTCAATGTGTTTTGGTGTTTGGAACAGTTCTTTGAAGCCAGCCAGGTCTTCTAGGGGTTGGGTCTTTTGCTTAGGAGTTCGTGGACCCCTCTTCTTTCCAGTTCCATACACTACCGGGTCCTTGTTCTGCTCTGGAGTTCCTTTAAACACCTTAGTGCTTTTATCATCTCCTCCTGGCGCTGCATGTGTGGGCGTGCCTTCCCCCAGCAGGCGTGTGCGCTTCCTCAGTGCAGACGCCTCCTCCTGCATGTCCACCTTCCCCAGAGGTCTCTTTTGCAGTCTCCTCCCACTTGCCATGGGATTTGCTGGATCTGGCCGAGGAGTTCTGCCGGGCACGTTGGTGGCTTCTTCCCCCTCGTTCGCTATTTCCTCAGTGCAATCTGATGTTTGGGGCAGCTGCTGGCTACCCCGGTCTTTCCTGGGTTCTGCTTGAGATGTCTCCTCTGGGCCTGTGAGAGTGGCTGTGGGTTCGCACTGTGGGCCCCCAGTTCTCCAGCTCCTTAGATTTGCCATCTTGCCGCAATTTCCATCTGATCCGGTACTTTCCTCAGGTGTTGCCGAGGCCGCTCGGCCCTCCCCCTGTCCTCCCCGTGGCGTCTCCCTCCAGCGTCTTCCTGTAAGGGCCTCAGCAGCATCTGCTTCTGCTTGGCTCTTACTCTCCACATGTGGCGCCTCAGCATTTCTGAGACCCAGGGATCCTCTGAGCTTGTTGGCCCTGGATACCATCTTCAGAGGCTCTGGTGAAAAACCTGGAGTTTTCATCTCAAAGTGAGTCATTTTACTGATGCTCCTAGGCGTTTTTACGGTATTTTCATCTTCTCTGATACTCTGCCGTCTTAAGGATGGGCTCGCAAACCACTTATCCGATGGTTCTTTTACTGTTTTCTGTGTACTGGAGAACACATTCGATCCTGTAAGAAATAAAAATACATAAGCTATTGTATTTATTGCTTTATATCAATTTAGTATTTTATTCTCAAAGAAATATAGAGTAAGAACCAATAATTCAGCTTCTTGCCAACCTTACTAGAAACATGAGGCTACTAATATAAACATAAATCTATCTTACCTGTGAGTCATGTACCCTTAAGTGTAATGTCATTGGTGATAAAGTGGGCCCATCATTAAGTGGTGGCTAAGGTCTGTAGTGATTACTTAGGGGAAAAGTTCCTTATGAAGGGTCTTTGGAAGGCTGCCTGCCACACCAGGTGCTGGTGACCTGAACACAGGTAATTTTTTCTCAAACATGAGAAACAGCTATTTCTTGCCTTAAACTGTTAATGAACTTAACAAGGCTTCTTACTGTGTAGGCTTAGGTCCATATTATGCAGGAAGCACCTACGTTTGAACACCAGCAGCATTCTGAAGGGTAGCAAGCTGTTCCCCCTGTGACAGGAATGTAACAACTAGCACCAAAGGAAAGCGTAGGACAGATCACGTCTCCCAGCTCACTCACCCGGGGCTGCTCCCATCCGCACAGCTGGGAGGGATAATTAGTACACCAATCACTATCTTTCTGTCCTATAATTTGAAATGACTTTGAATATGAGTAATTCATGAGAGCGAGTATACCTTTCTGCTATATCATTCTCCTATAATACATAAAGAAGCTGAAAGTGTGTGGGAATTTTTGAACTTACTACTATTTCTATGGATGTGGTAAATGGTGCAGCATTAGTCCACAGCCAACAGGAATCTCTGCTTGAACAACAGAGCACAGAAGGCAGAAAGGGCATTTTATCAGGGGCATCTGCTGTGAAGTTACACAACAGTGGTTGTAAAGAAATGGTGCTATCTGTAAGTTCCCAAACACAGGACATTATAGGAGAATAAGCCAACCAACCCAAAATCTCCAAAGTGATGGGCAGAGGTTTTCCTCCTGAATTAGTTACTTGGGACTTTTTTCCAAGCAAATTCTCTGAATTGGAGAGAGTGCCAGGAGATGTGGTCCTCATTTGTGTCGTCTCCTTCACTGGGGTCTTGAACATTTCAGTGAGCCCTGATAAATGGAGATATTTTAAACATATTACTTATGTGTAATTAGTTACCCAGTCCTTACACAAAACAATAAATGACAGGCGGTAAACTCAGGTAAGTCCCTAGGATTCCTAGGACTCAAGGTCTCATAAAGGGCAAATTCATTAATAATGTGCTTATTTTGTAAAAGAGGACAATGACAAGTATATACAGCTTCTCCTCTATCCCTTTCTGAACAGGGAGGAAATCAAACAAATTAGTTGTCCTATAAGGTCTTCCAAACTAGTCCCCAAACAAAAGTGCAGGCAGGCGAGGAAGTGGTGGGGGCCCCTCAGGGTCTACCCTCCAAGGCACACAGGTCCCAAGGCCTGCTGCTTCCCCAAGAGTTCTGAGTTCCCCTGTTCTTGGTTTATGTGCAAACAACATGTCCCCACCTTTTAGAAAGTGACAGAATGCTGCCCATTTTTAGTGTGTACAAGTAATGGTGTGTACTTTTAAAATTCCAAACAGCCCTATCATCCCATTTTAACACAAAAAAGCAGTACTGGTATCTCAGAAAAAAAGAAAAAAGCATCTTATGTGTAAGATTAAACTTCCTGAAAACCACACACACCCCTTGTTCTCTTTGTGCTGGGGCTATGGAGATGGAGCAGATTCTCGGGCCAGCGCTCATCTACAGGCTGGTCTGGGAAGCCAGCTGAGGCTCTAGGCCTTACCAAAAGCACCCAGGGTCTAGTCTCCAGCAGCACCTGTTTCTAAGTGGACAGCTACACCTAGGGGTGAAAATTGCTTGATTCCTAGATAGGTCTTAAAGGAAGAAGAGCTTGAGACAACCCAGTGTCTTAAGCACAGAGTATTTAAAATCTCATTTATTTTATCTTCAGACAGAGAGAGAGAGAGAGAATCTTATTTTATCTTAAAAAAGAAAAGAGAAAGGGGGGGAGGAGGGACATTAAAAGGAAGATCAATAGGCTAGATGAAGGGGCTTGAGGGGAGGGAAGAGGGACAGGATAAAGAAAGACAATGGACTGAATCTGACCTAACTTTTCTATGTACGCATATGAATAATCCAGAGAATCTCACCATCATATACATCCACAAGACATCAAAAAAAAAAAAACCAACTGTAAGTAAATAAAGATCCGTAGAGAAGATGAAAGGGACAGGGAGGAGGAGGATAGGAGGGAAAGGGTAAATACTCAGGACTGAATTGAAGCAAATTATCTTCCATGTTTTTATAATTATGTCAAAACAAATCCTAATGCTATGCATTACTACAAACTAATTAAATTTTTTAAATTATAGGTTGACATATAAAAAAGAAGTATTTTTGAGGATTTTTTAACATTTTGTAAAATGTGTATCGGTATCCTCTACATATCCACAATTTATAAGAATACATATATATACATTTACCTACTTTGTTTTTGTTTTGATGTTTTTAAAGATAAATGAATTGATCCAAATATCACTTTTCCTGGTGTACTGTGCATACAGAGCAGTGCAAGAACTTTCAATTCCCAATATGCCATGAAATAAAAATAAGATTCCACCCATTCAATGCAAAACCCACCTCTCCCCTGAACTGCCCAGTAGCGACCCCTGCATGTACCACGTAACATGGAACCTAAACTCTGCTTCCTTTCCATAGCTATGGCCTCTAAAGTCAGGTCACACTTTTACTGATGATGGGAACAGTGTGGAAACATCTGCTCAATTATTAATAGCTTAAAGACCCTTCTTATAGGGCTTTCTTTCAAGATATAATTAAGTTTCAGAGCAAGAAAGCTTTGCTTGAAGAAGCAAAACACTCCTCAAAAGCACCTGATCCAGATCCGCCCGAGGCAGCCACTACACCTGCACAGCCAAGGCACATAAGAACAGGCGGCCTTCTCCCCCAAGAGCACTTTCCAGTGCCCTGCACCGAGCTACCCTCCAGGAAAAGGCATGCAAGGATCTGCCATGTTTGTAAGGACTTTCTGAAGGACACGTGACCCCAGTGTGCAGACATGTGCTCATACTCACAACCTGCTTTTCTTCTTTGGAGTCCATTGCCCGTGGCTGCCTCAGTTGTTTGATCCCACCCACAGCAGATGAACAACAGTGGCCAACAGCAACAAAGTCACAATCAGGAGTTACAATCATAGGAACTCAGACTGCTTTACCTGAAAGATCTTCCTTATAGTCCATTTTCTGATTGAAAACCAAGTTGTTCAGCATCCTGTAGGGCCGAGCAGGCACGCTGGCTTTTTCAATCTGAGCTTTCCCTATTATGATGGTACAGGGGGAGTTTGCATGGCCCGTGCTAAACTGATTGTGAACGCTGCCTGGAGGCTTCTGTGGAAAGAGGCAGATGGACACAGAGCAGGGCATGAACACATGCTTCAGGAGACCTGAGCAGCAGCAGGTGTGAGCAAGCCGCCCACAGCAATCTCATACCTTGGGAGTATCAGGTCTTCTCTGTCTTCTGCTCGTCTGCCTTTGAGGGCCATGTTTCACAACTTTCGTTTGTGTTTGCTTTGCACCAAGTTTAACTACATCTGCCCACGATTTTGCAACTGTCAGAGAAAGGACAGTGAAACTTAAAAAAACTGGATTAATTGATGAGAAAAAATGACCTTAAAACATATTGACCAGCCCAACACTAACCAATGAGGTTGGCCTCAGAAGCACCGCTTCTCCTCTTAGAACAAATCATCTGCAAAATACCATGCTGGCTTCGGCTGAGAGATGTCCTCTTTGAAGACAGGGGGCCGCTCTTCCTCCCGGCTTTCTTAGCAGTGTCTTGAGGGGACTTGTTGCCACCAGAGGCAGCTGAAGCCTTACCCGACCTGCGTCGTTGACCACCGGGTCCTGGTGCAGCTATGCTGGGACCCCCAGCTGGGGACCCTGTAGATACACTCTGGGCCTCCACTTCCCAGCAGACTGCCGAAGACTCTGTTCCTGGTGATGCAGGCTGCTCCTGACAAGAAAGAATTGGTCACAGGAAACCTTGCCCAAGACTTAACATGTCTGTAAGGCCTGTCAAAATGTATTCAGTGGAGGATTTAAAAGCTGTTAAAATCTCGAAGCACCAAAAGCTTAAAGCGCTCCCACAAGGTTAAGGTAGAGCTGAGCTGGTCCCACTCACTTAGGGAAAGAGAACGAGGGGAAAGGCAGCAGTCCAGTTGGACTTGAGGCATCCCAGGTGGAAAGATGAAGGAGCAGCCTGCCGAGAGAACCAGCTCTGACCCCAGTCCTGGCCCAACCAGCTGCAGGTGTCCAGTCCTAAGACTGCCCAGACTGTGAGCCAGGGTAAAGTAGGAAGGAGAGAGGTGGGCCTTCCCACTCCTTCTTGTTCTAAGAGAAAGTAAAGTGCCTGCCAGGCCCAGCTCCGTGAGGCACGCAGTCACACTCCCCGGGGGGCTGAAAACAGTGAGGGGAGCCGAGCAGCAAGTGATAAAATGCCTACAAAGCTGAAAGCTGATTGTGCAGAGGAGACAATCTACCAAGGATCTTCCTCCTTACCAGTCAAATTCCCTGACTTTACCCTTATAACTCTAATAGAAAATGAAACAGTCCTTGTGGCTATGTGTCAATGAATCCAGAATATTTTTAACTGGACATTTTTGGTGTGACCCAGGTGGGTCTGTGGCACAAGTGTATGTGGGCGCAGGTGTCAGGGGTCTTGTGCGCCAAAATGAAAATTGTAACACACACCCCAATCGACTCGGCTCCCTTAGAGCCAACTGGGGGCAGGTGTTCACCTTCCAGAACCAAGTAAATTAAGTGGGCTCTCACTGAGTGCTTTTACAAGCTTATTGACTAGAAAACTGCAGATCTGACTGGTAACTACTTGTGGCAGGACCTGGGCAGGGATGTGTCTGTCACCTGTGGGCACTCCAAAGAACCCAGCAAAGATGGTCTAGCTTACCTTGATGATCTTCTTCAGGACAGCTGGACTGTGCGTTGCAAGGGACTTCCTTTTGGCTGGTGTCTCTCCTCTTTTGAGAGGTGTATTAGGAGGTAAGTTTTCATCAAATAATTCAGGTCGTAGACGACCGCCAAAGGACACACGCCTCCTCTTCGAAGACAAGTCCTCATTCTTGTCTAAGGAAGGACAATAGACACGAAAAGGGCAATGAAGAAAGCTCAGAGTGCGATGATTTCAAACTACTATTAAAACCTAACCAACTGGAACCTGACACCTGGGTTCTTCTGCAAACTTGGTGAAGCCAAAGCTGCCCCAAGACTCCCTAAAAGACCTCAGGAGGAGCCACTCAGACAGCAAGTGCCAACTGCATAGTACAGAGCTTTTCTCTCACACTGACAAATAACCTAGACATAGCTGAAGAAAGTGCCCAGTGTGCAGCAATAGCTGGCACTGGGGCAGAGGCATGATGGAGACAAATGCTAATAGTGCCTAGAGAGAACTTTAAAGATGCATGTGCTTGGGCCTGACCCAGCACTGCCTAGTGAGCCGTGGAAACGTATCCAGGAGGTTCATGTGACCCAGCCCCCCCAGCCCCCTGAACCACCTGTCAACACCAATGCCTATCCAAGTGAGGAGCCCCTAAAGGAGGCTTAGCAGACAGACACAGGCTCATTTTATAGATGCTCCCCACCCACAGTGGTCCACCTGCAGAAGCAGGCCCTGGAACATGCAGGAAGATGTCAGAGCTCCACTCCTGGCATAAGACATTCACTGTGGAGCCTTGGATTGTGAGTTCCCCCATTTGCAATAGGAAGATAAGAAGAAAACCTTCTCGTGGACATTCCTCCCTGTCAATGTCTACGAAGACCCTGTACCTAGTCAGTCCAGTGTTTATAACAGCACTTGGAGGAGACTGAGAACAAAGCATAAATCCCTAAGAGCTACCGCTACGTTCAGTGATTCTCACAGGATTTCCAGTGATTTATTCCAACCTAATGTATATGATTCAGTACGTTGTAGTTCGTAACTGAACCCTGAATGAAAAACAATTATAAATATTCTCCTTCCTATTTTGTGATAGAAGCAAAGAGAAACACATGCTCTTGGGTTACCTGTCTAAGGTAGCCGTGCACACTTCCCCAACAAGTGCACCTCCGCATCGCTCCTTGCTACAATTATCCAGGTCTTCAGACTCATCTGCAGCTGAAATGGGAACCTGCCTCTTTTCATTGCACCCTAGGGCTTAAGTAGGTTCTGCACCACAAAGCTCATAATGACCAAATGATGGTCCCTCTCATCTCTCTATATAAGGTAGGGATTAAAGTTTTAGGGAAAGTAGATTTATCATTAAATAAACTTACTAATGGAATCACCAACGTTGCTGGTATCAACTGAACTAAGACCAGGTAACCCAGAACAAATCTGTCCAGCTGCTGTGCCCAATTTCTCAGGCTTATTGAAGGAATCCTTTTGAATCTTCCTTTCAACTTGAGCGAAATACTGAGTTAAGAAAGGCTGGCTTTGGATGTCTGTGGGCAGCACTCTCATATTTGTAGGTGTACTCCTCCTGCTTCTGAAAGAAAGGTTGCCTGGCTTCTTGCCAGGGTCGGCAGCACCTTCAGCTTTGGTTGGTGGTTGAGTTCTAGGTAAAAACTTCCCAGGACTAACTGTCCCATCAACTGCCTTGACACCAGCACTTTCACCGAGAGTCACACGCAGGTCTTTATCCTTACGTTCCTGTGCAGAACTTGGCTGATGTGGACACCGCACAGGCGCCTTCTCTCTGGTCATCTTAGAGAGAGGAGTGCTGGAACCCGCCAGCCTCTGGGAGGACTCTGCAGGCCCCACGTCACTTCCCTTCTCGGTCTGGCTGGCTTCTGGTTCAGGGAAAGGGTCTTCCTTCATGAGGGTGCTTCTCCCAGATTTCCGTCTTGATTTACATGACAGCACCAGCTGGGGTTCCCTCTGCAAACCACCAGCACCTTCCCTGTCTGCTGTGCCATCACTTTGTGATCCTGATTTTCTGTGGCATTGTACATTTTGTCCTGGTGGTTTTGCATCCAACTCCTCCTTCATTGACTGATACAGCTTCTTAAAGGGGGATTCATTTCTCTTGTTGTTGTCAGAGTGCTGCACAGAGGGAACAGACCTTGGTATTCCATAACTGCTCACTAATGTTACTCTGGGCTTTGCCTTAAAGTCCCCAGAAAAGGGATCCCCTGCATTTCTGCCATTGTGCCCCTGATGTTCTGAGGACTGAACGCTAGGTGGTTCTGGGTCAGCACCATACGAGGCAGAACTGTCTCCTGTGAGCTTCTTGGCATGCTCCAGAGCCTTTCCCCAAGCATTTCTTTCTGTGAGCTTTGAATGGGCTTTGGAATCTTGCTCTTTTCCATCTTGACAATAAATTTTGAAATAAGAAACAGAAATTCAATATTTTCTCAATGATTAAAACTTGTAGAATTTAGTATCATAATTGTTTCAAATTTCCTTATAACAGCTTTTCCCTCAGTCTACAAATTATTTAATGCCTAAACTCTGTAAGTCTTAAGATAATAATATTTTGATCCAAATAAATAACTCACATTAGCCTCCAGTCAGTATAAAATGACATAATCTATTGAACCGCTCAGAATTAAACTGACAACTAAAAATTCAATTTATGTGAACTTGGACTCTGCCCTAAACACAGACCCCCATCAATCACTAGGGAAACAGATGACAGCTCTCTGCCCAGGCTTGATGTGTCACATGGCACACCTCCTAGAGTTTCACATTTGGGCTTCCCTTTCCCCCCACCACTGTGCAGTGATCTGATCCTGAGGATCCCAGAACTGAACCCCACCAGTACAAACCAGGGTCAGCAGAAAAGCCAGCTCTCGAGGCACGCCGCGCTGGTTCCTGTACATTGGGAAAACAAAAAGTAATTTCAGTACCTTCCTAAATGTGACGATTGTAACAATAAAAATATTCTTTTTACTGATTATCTTCTTTGCTAAACTGCTCCTTTGACTTTTAGAGACTTTGAGAAGCTAGTGGTCAAGATCCAAACACATCTTAGCTGGCTTTTAAATGAGAGCAAGTGATAGAATAGAAAACAAACCACAGGTATAAAATGACTTAACTCAAACCTCAGGAAGATGCTATAACTTTAAGTGACTGCCCAACATCATATGAGAGAGGAATCAAAGCTAAAATCAAGCATCACCCACATTTGCTCGCCCACTCAGAGCAGAACTACTGACAAGCTTCAGCAGAAATGGGTCCAGGACCTGTGGGTGAACCACGGCCACGAGCATGCTCAGCACTCACCTGAGAGCCCCAGCAAAAGCACAAATGGGAGCAGCTTAGCCAGGGGTCCAGGCCTCAGCATGCGTATTAGACCCCATCATCACCACCCCAGCAGCCCAACAGGAAAGAAATAGCAAATGATATGCACATAAGACACAGAAGTCTGATACTCCAAGAGGAAAAGTGCATGATCTGGAATAGTAAGAAAAATTCCAAACACTACCACCAAAGGCAAAGTTAACATCTTCAGAGTCAACTTCAAGTTTGATATTTACACTTTCTAAAACTTTGAAACGTGAGTTTTATTTCCAATCTAAAATGGACCAAGAATCTTATGACTAAATAACAAAAGTGAACTACTAACAAAATTTAAAATATGTATAATGTATAATCCCATTTTTGTGAAAGTTTATTAATAGCCACAAAGTCCCTGTCAAATTGCCATAATTTTTTTCAAATTTTCAACTTTAATATTTATTTATTTTAACCACAGATAGGTAATAAGATAAGTGATACAGACTGCCGAGCAGTCCAGTCCACAGTTCCATAACTACGTGGCTTATTTCTCTACATGTAGTGACAAGCTGGATGATGGTGGTGTGTGGGATAACTCCCCAAAACAGTTTGCAGTGCAGGAGCGGATGAGCTCCAGGTTCAATGAGCAATCCCCATCACCAAGGCCACAGCAGAGGTCTAGAGCTGGAAGTGCCTATTGCTAACTGCAGGGGCACTTAGTTTCCAAACCAACGACACCCACCCGGCCCAATACTAGCTTGAGCAGCGTCCCAAACAGTAGAAAAGACAGATTCTCAAGACCCATCCTAGAGCTGCTGGGCCCCACTAAGTCTCCAAGCATGTGCCCAAATCTGCTTAAGAGGCTATGCTATCGTACCCGTTCTGCACCGATGCTCAGATAGCCAGGGCTTCTCATGTGACCAACCCTGACACTCGCTCCACATCACAACAGGAAGCGCCTTGGTTCTCAGGATTTTTACATGATTACTTTAGACACACACCAGATGAGAACAGTGCAGGGAAGGCAAAACCCACTACGAGGCAGTGTAGAGCCCGGGGCTTATTTCCCTGTGTCAGGACTGTCCCAACCAACCACAGGCTTCCAGGAGGAGCGCGACATGCTGGTGTGGACTTTTTGACCAAGAGCATGAGACAATGCAATGTTCTCATTCTGAATCACAAAGAAATATAGTTTTAGGTTATTTCACTGTGTCTAAGTTCAACTTGTTTTCAGACCTTATTTTTCTGCTGTAACCCAGAAGCCATCCTCACTGATTTAAAGTAATAAAGTCATTTGTCACATGCCTATGAATGATTTCCTATCATCAAGAAAGAATCAGAGCCAAACCTGAAGGGAATCTCCCATCACCCGTTCACAGGCTTTCCCAGGACTTCCCGTCGACTTGCTTCCATTGTGACAACTTTCGTTTTCATACCTACAGTGTGGGGAAGGAGGGACAGAGTTAGACTGGGACTGGCACCCTCTAGCTGAATGAAGCCTCCATACTGGGTCACGTGCAAAGAAAAAATTGGGGGCTTTATTCAGAACATTACCTTATACATAGAAATAAACTTGGAGCTAGAAAAGTGTTTTACACTAGAAACTTGTATCAATTTTCTCAGGTTTCTTTTGGAACACTGTTGTCAGAAGTGGGAACCCAGATTAACTCTTACTGACTGGCCTGGGTATGGCTGGATGGCCTCTCTGGGCACTGAACAGGAGGAGAACCGACTTCCTCTCCTCCACACCCCTGGAAGCCAGTGTACAGCATGAGGCACACCTCCAGCAAGCACCATGGAGTGACACTTCAGGTGAACACAAAGCTGTGACTTCACTACAGGGAACTGCACAGCTATGTTTCAGAACACCACAATCATGCTAGCTTCCCACTTACTCGGTGTCTAGAGAAGACAGATTCATCTTAGGAGGGCTCCATAATTGTTCTGACTGATCTGAGATGAAATCATGGAAGCAATCCATTATTCTGTATGATGAAAACTTGAGGACTTCTGTGAAAGAGCCTAATTTGAATTTTGATGCTACCCTGACTAGAAGGCTTTAGGTATCTGGAATGGTTTCTCATGGTATCAGAGGGCTGAATCAAGTCCTTTTCCCTAAGGCCTGTTTTCTACTCTGTTAGAGATCTCTAATCATCTCAGCTGATCTCCATTTAACCATATTTTCTTTGGGGAAAATAGTTCTGGTCTCCATTCCAGATCAAGCACTTCCTACCTAGAAGTCTACATTAAATAAGAATGTCCTTTAAAATTATAGAGAGAGACAAAGGACTTTTTTTTGTTTGGTACTGGAGATTGAACTCAGGGGCACTTGACCACTGAACCACATCCCTAGCTCTATTTTGTGTTTTACGTAGAGACAGGGTCTCACTGAGTTGCTTAGCACCTTGCCGTTGCTGAGGCTGGCTTGGAACTCACAATTCTCCTGTCTCAGCCTCCCTAAGTGCTGGGATTATAGGCTTGCGCCACCACACCCAGCTGACAAAGGACATTTTTATCATGATATAAAGTTCACTCCAAAAAAAAAAGTTCACTCCATCAAGAAGATATTCCAATTAAAACAAGTCACCTGACAGCAGATTCCAAGAGACCATAAAAATGATGGAAACTTAAAATTAAGGGGGTGGAAAAAGCTACACTGTGTAAGCACTAATCAGAAAGAAATTAATTTAGTTATAATTATCATCCAAAGGAAACACAGATAAAATATAGAGGCCATTTCTCAGTGCCAGAGTTCTGTGCCAGAGCTCTGATGGCATGGTTGTATGTATTGTTCAGGATCAGCTCCAGGGGGACATTTGTATGCCTTTGCACAGCCTCCACACAAGGCGAAAACCAAAAAAGCTAAGAAACAGAATAAATGAATTCTCAACAAGTGATTTCAACATCTCTTAGAATAACAAATAAATAGGGAATAATTCAATATAGAAGATTTGAATCTAATGGCTAAATTGATAGAACACCACATTCAGTAGCTATATAATACCGTTTCAAATAGACAGGCCTAGCAAGAAATTAACCATATCTGATCATAAAGCCTCAACTATTTCAAAATCAGAATTACTCCAATGTCCATCAAGAATGCACTATTTGTATTTATACTTTAGCCTTTTATTATTGTGCATGCTTTGCCCGTTTTTAAATGAAATATTTATGCAGTGAGGGGGAACAAACCAGAGATACCCAACATGCTAGAGTCTCACACACAGCAGCAGCCAGACACAACCACCATAGTACTTCACTGTTATGGAGTCTCCTAGAAGACAGACATCTGTAGTGCCTAGAGATTGTGCTTAAGCAGCAAAACTCCGAGGACTTATGTGATCTACCACCATGGTGACTTCCTTGGAGAGAGAAGCAGTGACTAGAGGCAGTGCAAAAGAACTTCTGGAAACCTCCCAAGACATAGGTGGTACATTAGTCTGCTAGGACTGCCATTATGAAACACAGCACACAGGGTGTCTTCAATAGAACTTTGCTGCTCTCAGCTCTGGAGGCTGGAAGTCCAAGACCAAGGGATCTGGGAAGCTGGCTTCCTCTGCCCCTTCTTGGCTGCTGGCTGGCTGCCCTCCTCCAGCCTCTCCGCACAGCTTACCCTCTGGGCTTGCTCTTCTGATGTCAGCATCTTAGGCCCACCCAAGGGCCTCAGTTTAGCTTCTCTTTAAAGCCCTCTCTCACACACTCTAAGATACTGAGGGCTAGGAATTCAAAATACAGATATTGAGGGAGCACAGTTCAGGTCATACAGGTAGTAACCAATCCCAAGAGTGTTCGGGTCACGATGACTTCACCTGTTCATCTTGTTTTGTAGCTATCTATGAATGCACTCTGCTTAAAATAAAAAGCAACTGAAAGAGCACACAGCTTCACAACACTCACAAGAAAATAGCAGTCTCCTTTAGGACCAGTTTACTGTCTTCCACCTAATTGTGTGCTCTCAAACGCTGGAATTCCACCTCACCTGGCCCAGCGTCTCTCCCAGAGACCTATGCTTCTGGATTATGAGGACTGCAGGTGAATGCCTGAAGCATTTCCACATCACTGCTATCAAAGAGGAATCCCAGCTGAACTGTAACACTGTCTGTGTTAAGCCAGAGCATGCCATTTATTGTTAGCGGAACTAATTTCTACGTACCTGAAGGAACGATCGATAATAGTTATTATATCTCCATGCTTCAGTGGTACAGGTTCTTGAATAGCAGACCCATTTACTTGTGTTGGATTAGTGGAACTGAAGTTACACAATATTGCCTACAAGTGTAAAAACGGGGGAAATGTGTAACTCATGACCAGGTAAAAAAGCAAATTAAAGTTTGAAAAATCAACTTCCAAAATCCCACTCACCTCCTGTTCCTTGATTTCAATTTTGCAATGTTGTTTTGACACTACAGGAAGCTGGATACGAATGTCACATTCGGTACCCCTGAAAATAAAAGAGTTAATATTTTTTTTTGGTTGTTTTAACTTCTTAAAAAATTATCTCAATTTTTCAAAACAAAACAGAATTGGACTAATGTGCTTGATCTGTAAATGTAACAACATGAGGAATAATCAAAAAAAAAAAAAAAAAAAAAAAAAAAAAAAAAAAAAAAAAAAAAAAAAAAAAAAAAAAAAAAAAAAAAAAAAAAAAAACCACACACACACACAAAACATGGACAGTGCAAATGGTCTTCACATTTTGCAAAAAGTTTTTGCAAATGTTGCATAAAAAGCTATTTAAATCTTTGAAACTTAGAGTACTTACTTTTTTCTTTCTTTCTTTTTTGGTACTAGGGATTGAACTCAGGGGCACTCCACCACTGAGCCACATCTCTATCCCTATTTTGTATTTTATTTAGAGACAGAGTTTCATTCAGTTCCTTAGTGCCTCACTTTTGCTGAAGCTGTCTTTGAACTTGCGACCCTCCTGCCTCAGCCTCCCAAGCTGCTGGGATTACAGGTGTGCGCCACCAAGCCCAATAGAGTACTTAACTATAACAGAAAAATACTAGAATATAAATCCAATTACCTTTCACAAAAACAGCTATGCTTATAAGAGACAAAGTTCATATCAATTTTGAACAATGATTATTTTTAATGCTTTGTGTTTTTAAATAGTTTATGTGTGTTTAAAGATTTAATTGACCCCAAAGTACAATATTTCCTGCTAGCATTCCTTGTGCCCCAGCTTCTTAACATACGAAAAAGTTACTTTAGTGTCCTGGTCAGGGCCGTTCCAACCATTAAGCGAGTTGCACATGTCACTGTGTGCCTGGCACACAGTCAAGTGTGAGCTTTTCACTGCTGTTTTAAAACTACACCTCACTAACAGATTCAAAAGTCTCCTAACATTAAAAATACTGATCTGCCAGCAACAAAAACAATATCTAGATTGAACTGTCTGTGCACAGAAAGCTGACATCATGGCAAAGCACAGAAGGAAACCCTAAATCATCAGCTGGAGAGTGCCCAGTGCTGCCCTAGTCTCTGGTACAGCACTCCACCCTGGGGGTTTTAGGAGTGGAACATACTCTCACTTCCTGTCTGTTCTCCACCGGTACCTCAGAGTCTTAGTACACCTGCACCTATCACAGCACTTATGAATTGACTCCAAAACAATAAAATCTTGCAAAAAAAAAAAATGGTGAAGTACAATTTGTAATAACTAAAATGAATGCTATTTGAAACTGAAAATGTTTTTTCTTTTGAAGAGAAAGGAAATTAGGCAAAGTCACAGCTTCTTTAAAGCCAAGAAGAGAATTGGGGTTTTAGGTCCCAGAACACCCCAGCAAAGAGGGACTTCATCATTAGACCTGGGTTTTCTTTGCAGAACCCATTAGTGTTTCTTAATGTCAACACTGCTGTTGACATTTTGGGCCAGAGAAGCCTTCAAGGTTGGGCTGTCCTGTGCATTGCTGAGTGCGTCCTAGCAACCCTGCCCTCTGCCCAGTGATACTAGTGACACACATCTCTCCCTTAGTGACACGGAAAAATGTCCTCAAACCCTGCCCAATGGCCCCTGCAGGGTAAAATGGTCCTGTTTCTTGAGAATCACTGTTATGCCCTGATTTCAAATCCAAATCTCCAGCACATCTCTCTACTAGACATGTGCCAGTGGTATATACTGATCACCTTTCATGTGCCAGACCCCACACCTTGTCCCAAGTGCATAACTATTAACAAGACAGCCCCTGCCCTTGAGCTCAGACTTCCAGGAGAGACAAACCAAAAACACTGATCACCAATACTGTGATGCTAGGAAAGACGTGTTCATTAAAGTCTTGCTTCCAGGTAACCATCTAAACAGATATCAGAAAGAAAGAAATCACTCAAGCACAAGAGTAGAGGAAACAATGCAGCCATCAAGTTCAACACAAGCAAGAGGTTGGAATGCCTCAGGAAGATGGTGAGAGATCAAAGAATCCAGAGGATGAAGTGGGGGCCAGGGACCAGACCAAGGGGGAGTGAACATATCACATACCTACAGGGACACCTTAGAAGAGGGTGAAGGGGGTGCCATTAGTAACTGTGCCCATCGTGCTGGGACCAGGGATCTTACTTCACCCAAAGAGGAAGCCAACAGCAGAGGGATTTCAGAGCACAGCGGCGGGTGTGGGGCTTTCTTTCCGGTTTTTATTTTTCCAAACAGAGCAGCAGCAGCCCAGTAAGTGCTGAGGTCCAGAGCAGCCAGGTCCTGTCTAGTGGGGAGGGACAGTGTCTTCTAAAGACAGTCTGCTGTGCGTAGGGTTTAAGGATCATCTACACCTGTCTGCACTGCAAAATATTTATCAAACCAATTGCAAAATCTGTTTGATTAAAAATGCACAGAACGCATGCAATCACACCGCACCTGTATCAAGGGCACACTCGACCTTTCCCTTGGTGATCAGCAGCCTGGTCGGGCGGCTGCCGCGCCTGGGAAGCGCAGCGCACGCTGCGCGCGGGAGCCGCAAGCCCCCCGCCCGCCCTCCGCCCGCCCAGGCTGCTGCGCTCACCTTCCGAACAAGCAGGTGCTGAGGCTCAGCGGGAAGTGGGCTCCGTCCGCGCCGCTCCTCTTGATGGTCACCAGGCGCCCCGCGGGCCGCATTCTACTCGAGCTGTGCGCCGGGTCGCAGGACCCAGGGTTCCGACTGCACCTGCGAAGCTCGCCGCGCTCCCTGCAGAAGAGGTGGGTGCTGCGGCCCTCGGCTCCAAGTGGCCTTCCGCGGCCCGGCGGCACGCAGGGCCCGGCCCCGACGTCCGCGGTCCCCCGGCCGCAGCCACGCGAGCCCGGCCCGCTCACCTGGCGCCGTCTGCGCAGTCCGCCGCCCGCAGTCCGCGGCAGGGGAGCTGGACGCGAGCGGTGTCCACGCGCACCCCTGCCGCCCCACTGCCGCCCGCCGCGTCCGGTGTCCCCCGCAGCTCCGCGCCAGGGGCCAGCCGCGCCGCCGATTCAAACCAAAACGGCGGTTCAAATTGTGGCGCTAAGAGCCACGATTGGACGAGAAGGCGCGGCGCGGGGCCAATGGGAAGGGCGAGGGAAGCGTGGGCGGAGCCGAGGGCGGAAAAGCCGGGCTCCTCTTGGGGGGGGCGCGCGGCCGGCGGGCGCTGGTGGAGCCAGGAAAACGCTCAGCACCGGCGTCGCCCTGGACCACACGTGCGGAAATGGAACGTGTGCCCCTAGCCAAGGGAACCCCTCCTGCCTTCTTCTAATTTAAGGGCCAAACACAAGCGACGCCATGTGTCACTCATTGCTGGAAGATTTAAATTTTTTAAAAAACCAAAAACCTCTTTCCCCGGTTTCTCCGTGTCACCGAACATAACCGGGCATCTTGAGGAGTGTTCGGGTCTTTTCCAGTTGCTCGCCTGTCACTCTCCTGGAAAACCGCGGGAGAAATGTGACGCAGTGTTCGGTGGTGCGTGTTCGCTGCTCGGTGCAGAGGTTATTTCCATTTGCACAGAGTCCTCCCTGTTTACAGAGTATTCAGTTTCAAGAACCCACGATTTATTTTAATCATTTCCATATCCACACATTTAGGGTTAGAGTGCTTGGCTCTTAGAAAAAGTTCAGTTAAGGTACCTAGTGCTGGGCAACCTACATGAATCCTAACACCCCGGGGGCTTGGGAAGGGACCTAAACCTGCATTTGGTGACTCCTCCACCCTGTGCCCTGACCTTGGCTTCCGGAATCAGGAGCTCAGTGCGCACACCGGTGGGACCTTCAGAAACCATTCGGGGGGCCTGGGATTAAAGCCGGTCTACAGCGCGCTGCTGTTGTCCACCCTCTCCACCCTCTTCTAAGGAGCGGGGCAGAGTCTGCAAAATGCCCAAGCCTTTAGAGAATCATGCTTCTATCTTCCGTCAGGCCTGGCATTACAGAGATTTGTGAAAATATGAAAAGATGCAGCTCTTTTCACTACGGTTGTTTTGTTTTGTTGGAATGGGATAATACAGATTTTTTTCATAGAAATAAGTTGTGTTCATACGAAGTGGGTTCATCGTTTACTTTAAAATGAATGAGCGAAGATTATTAAATTCCTGTTTTAATTTCAAATCTAGTAACTATAAATAGACATGACCCACATTCGATTTTAGGAGCAAAAAGGGAGCCCAAACCCTGAGGGTTTGAACCCTCTGCTCGGGTGGCAACTCTGGAGCTTGCCTGTGGGGTGTTGACCCTGTCTCTTCAGGGGAAGCCACCGCTAAATCAGACTGGGCAGGCTGTCGCAGTCGAATTAAACATTCGTTTTTATGCCTTGCCCCATTAAATGATCAAACAGATCTCATCTCTGAATAACCCCATAAAATACTGCTTTTTTCTCTCATTCTCTTCAGCTCTTCCCAGGCAACCTAATTAGAGCTGAAGAGGGTAGAAGGTCACTAACCTCAGGAACACTATAGAGTGCACACCAGCAGCTCTCCAGAGGGCAGGAAATGAAAGATGCAGGGATAGGCAGAGCTGTGGTCTCAGATCTGTGGGAGGGCCTGTCTTTAAACTGTTCAGCGACAAACTTTTGCAGTGATACTTTCTGTTGGATTTGAAGCTTTCCCCACAGCCTACCATTTCATTACAAACACAGATCTCACGGCTATGAGGAGAATCTCCTGCATCCTTTTGCCAGGCTGGCTTCTGGCTCTGCATTTCCTCCAGCATTATCAGTCCCAGGACTAGAGACCCTGTAGCTGGAGACCCAGAGACCCAGGATGGCTGCAAAAGCCTTCCAGGGGGCATGTGGATCTGGGAGTTTCAGGGTTTAATTTCCATAGCTTCACAGTCCACAGACACTTGTGCCCAAAATATATCAGTCAGAAGGACCGTCTCCAGGGAGTTCCCTGCCCGTGGGCCCCCTTACTTCTCCCAGGTACCTACCTCACATGCCAGAGTCTGTGTATATTGCTCTGGGAGGCCAGCAAAGGGACCATGTGGCATTCCCCTTAACTGCACCAGTCCATCTGACTCCAGTACTAATTCCAAAAGGATTTGAGTTTATATTCAATACATACTTATTAAAGTTAGAAGAGATTCATTTGCTTGGTCAACTATTTAAGTAAATATCACATGTAAATATGTGTACATAATACATATGAAGAGAAGGAAAAAGAAATTGAATGGGAGTGAAAAAAAGATTTAAGCATACAAGTACATGAATTGCTTTACAATAAAAATAGCAGAAACCCAAGAACAAAGGAACCCATGCAGCTGAAGCCACCCATCTCTCTAGGTGGGTCCCCCAGGCAGCCCCTCCCTACCATTGGGGCAGCCTCTAACTTTGGCTCCATCCCTGTTGCTTTGGGAATTGCCTTCATGAACTTCACTTGAAGCTCCTCCTGCATCACCATTTACAGTGAGGGGATCTGGCCAGGGGCTCCCTGGGCTTGGGGGAAAGGGTATCCCTTCTAAAATTATTGATTCTAGGGCAGAAGACGGAAGCACAGGGTGCGACACTCCCGCCTCCACTTCTAGGCAGCCTAGGCCCAGAGAAGTGTCCCCTAACAAATGTGGTCACCTCAGGCAAGGTCTCATTCCAACACTCCAAGAACAGTGAGTGACAGGTGCCCCTACTCCACAGAAAGCCAGGGATCCTGGTCATCCCCAATCCCTAACTGGGCCCGGGGACCCTCAAGTGGCTGCAGATAGGGACCACTGTAGCAATCAGTGGAGCACACAGCATCCTAAACTTTGCTTCCCAGGCTCCTCATCACTGTCAGTGGGCCCCTCCAAGCTTTTCAATCAGTGGGGACAGTGACCTTAATGAGGGAGGATGAGTTGGGGTCACTGAGCTCCCCTGCCAGTCCCAAAGACAGGGACCCAACAAAACACAGCAGCACCTGCCAGGACTCAATCCTGGCCTCAGCTCCAGTTGGCCATGACCAGGCACCCAGGGCAGGGCCATGGGCCCCAGGATAGAAGCGGGCTCCTCCCACCCTCCCCTTGCGCTTGTGTCCCACTGGTGGGGTGACCCAGGGCTTCTTCCTTCCTGGAAGATGCCAAGCTCCCTGTAGGCTCAGGGCTGCTGACACTGCTCTTCCTGCCTCCTGGTGGGAGGAGGAGATGAGCCCTGCAGGCTGGGTGGGCCACTCCTGGAACAGGCAGTTAAACAGGTTCCAGGATAGGAGCCATCCTGGCTGTGCCCTGACCAGTGCAGACTGCTCTAGCTATGGGGCTTCTGTGTCAGTCCAAGTGCCCACATGGGACCCAACTGCCTGGAGAAAGGGGACCAGGGCTCTGACCTTAACTCTAGAGTTTAGAGAAGGAAACTAAAACAAAGCAAGGCAGTGAAAACACGAATGAGGTTTTGAGACTTTTAACAACTTTTTTAAAAAGCCAATACTACATGTTTTCACTGTGGAATATTTGGAAAATACACAATGGGGAAGCAAAAAAAGTTCACCCAAAGATGCCAAAAAGTGGAATTGTGTTTTTAAATGTTTATTTCCAGAAGTAAGCATTACACACTGTGTACACACACCCCATCTCGATCCTTGCGTTTTCACTATTTTATAGCATCAACATTTTCTTGTTAGCTTGTGGTGACTATCATCTTGGGATCCTCCTTACTTCCTGTGTTTGATCGTTTGGGTTTTTCACCTGATATATTATTACTATAACAAGTCATGCTATGAAGAACATCCTGAGAAAAACCTTGTTTTGATATTACAAAGTATGTTCTAAGTCTAGACCTCCCAACATCCATTTTCTGCATCAAGTAGCATTTGTTTCATATCAAGTGACAAGCTTTCCAAAGAATTAGGACATTCCACCAACTATTTGCTCACCAGTGCTTTGCATTCTCATGTTAAATTTCTTTTCTCATTTGATAAGGTGAAGATATATCCTCATTTCAATTCATATTTTAAAAAGAACCTTTTCCCCCGTCTTTTCTAAACTTTCAACTTCTTGACTTTTGGTCAATAGCATTGTTGTGCTATTTGCCTAATTGCCAGTTAATATCTTAGAATTTACCTTATCAATTTATCTAATAAGTACATCAATCTTTTTTTCTGCATACTGAGTAGAATTTTTTTTTAAAAAAGTCATCCAGCCAAAAAATATTGAAAACCGCTGCATTGGATACCTTGGCAAAATGAGTATAGGATTGAGAACTCTCCAGCTCTTCCAGTAAATTCCATGTGTGACCCATTGCCATGGTTTGGATCTGGAGCATCTCTCAAAGTCATGCGTTGAAGGCTTGGCCTAGCTCATGGTGCTATTGGGAGATGGAAGAACCATTAGGAGGTAGTGCCTGATGGAAGGAAGTTATATGGTTGCGGGCATGTCTTCAAAGGTGATATGGCGCCCTGGCCCTCTTCTGTCTCTCTTTGTTTCCCAGCCACCAAGAGAACAGACCTCCTCCACCATGCACTCTACTGTGATATACTCTACTTCCACAGGCCCAGAACAACAAAGCCAAGTCACTATGGACCAAAACTATGAGTGAAATAACCCTTCCTTCCTTTTAAGTTTTTATGTTGGACATTTTGTCAAAGCAATGGAGAGCTGACTGACACTGACAATATTTGGTGGGAACAAATGAAGAAGAAATTAGACCAAAAAACCCTCTTCAAAGATGATCCAAAAACCAATGGTAAACCTCCAAGAACAGGGTCGCTGAGTGTAAAATAAAGAAGTAAAATGAAAATCAAGTTAGAAAGGACAGACACACTGATTCCAGTGCAGGAACAGGAAGACTGACATATTAACAAACACTGCAGCAAGACTTGATAGCACATAGAGAAACTTCAAAGATGTGAATGAAATCACAGAAATGAAATTATGTTTATATATGATTAATCATCTAATACAAAAAATCATACTTTGCACTACCAAATGTTTGAATAACTAAGACTTGAAACTCCCAAGATGACTCTTCATGATCTTGGCTCACCAGGCAGAGGGCTCCTGTTGGGAGCACCTCACACATCCTCCCTCTGTATAGCCAGGGAGCTCACAAACTGGGTTTTCCCATCTGATTCTTACAAAATAACTAAGGAGATTAGTGAAGTTGGATTTAGAGATTTGTATTGCTTGAGGACAGAATTCCAACTGATCAGTATTCTAATCATTAAAACAGACAAGTTTCTATATTATAACAATCTTTTCATCTGAACACCTTTGTTTTTCTTGCTGAGGATTCAATCCAGGACTTCACACAGACGAGGCAAGCACTCTACCCTGAGTTACACCCACAGACCTACTTCAGCCAGTAGTTTAAAGATGATCAATGACTTGATCATTGATCAAGAATGAGGATGGCAGCAAAAGAATGAGTAAAAAATCCAGGAGAGTTTGAGGTCTCTAGATCACACATGCACTTGGAAGAAAAAATATATAAAAACTACTTTCTTGTACTGAAAACTTCTCATTAGAGGGATTTTTACCTACTTGGAAACTGAAGCACATAGAAATTATGAAACTGTATATGCAGTAGCTGAGTGTTTATTTCTATTCTGTTTTTAAACATATAATTAACCTCTTTTCATAATTCATTATGAGATGGGAAAGACCAAAATTGCAGCACCCTTTCAAAGTCCACTGAAAAATGCCTACCAGCAAAGTCAAAGGAGATGGAACTGACTTGCCAGCTCAGAAGAATTATGTCACCAGGAAATATCTTTTGTTCATTGCCAAAATGTCCTGAGAATGATAGCAGAAATGCAGCTGAGACCAATGCAAGGGATGTAAAAAAAGTCCAGTATAATGTTAGTGAGCTATAAGGGAAAATAGTGTTTTTTCCCTTTAAAGGATCCCTGGAGAATTAGGAGGGGGGGTGTCCTTCTTTAAGAAACATTAGGAGGTAATGAAGGAAGAGTTAGATGTGAAACCACAGGATTGCAGAAAATCAGAATCACAAACTATGTAACAAAAAAAGAAAGGGCTGGTGGTTTATACAAGAGGCACCACTATTGGCGTCATCTCAGTCAAGGCCCAAATCTGGTTGAGGTGCGCATACTGAGGCAGGACCCACCACATGTGAACCAGACACTAGCCAGGCGGGCCTTGCACGAAGCAGGTGTGTACAGGTAAAATACAGCAGATCTCTGCCTCGGAGGGAGGTATACATACAGAAAGTTGGAGCTAAGTTTTAGTGCAGAAAGCTGGCTTGCTCTTATTATTGTAGTCATACTAATTGATGGTTCTAGAACTGGAGCATTTGGTTTTGACCAATATTTTGCTGCTTTAAGTTATTTGAAATAATTTGCTTCTTTAGGCATAAAGATTTACTCTCAAGAAGAACAATCTCCCTTGCATCCACCTAACTTAGATAGACATGAACCTGAATTATTCACTCTCAATACTGTACGAAGTAAGACATCAAGTTTGATCCCCACGGGGAAGAGAATACACATATTTTATATTTTGTTTTCTTACAGGAGACAATGTGTTTGCAAGCTCGGAATGCCACAAAGGAGCCATTCAATAAAGTTTCTGCAAGCCCTTCACTAAGAAACTTTATAAAAGAAAATATGAATATCTTGAAAAGCCCCACGATCTCCTGTAAAAAAGCAGCTGTCCAAGTCAAACTCCAGATCTTGAGACAGAGCCTCCCACGCAGCACTCAGGGCCAGCAAGTTTAGGTTTCTGGAGCCCAGAAATGCACAGATGCCAACCAAGGGCAGGCTGCAGAAACAAGAGCAGCCACTGCTGAGAACATCAGGGGAAGACATCTGGGCAGACACACAGCTGGGAGGAAGCTAAGCGAGACGGAAGGTAGGGAAAGGACTTCAGAAATATAAGCAAGCACTGAATCCAAAGAAAACCCCCCAAATGTGATAGCTGTGAGGAATCATGGACTGCAGGAAGAAATGTGAGCCCACAGTCCACCTGGGAGTTCCTGAGCGGTTGCACCAGGCAGACCCACGGAAGACCCAGCAAATGGCACAGGGCTCATCTATACCCGACTGTGCAGAGGAGCCCATGACCAGGAGGACGAAACCCCCAAGCCCTGTAATCTTCACAGTCAGAACCGGTCCACACCCACCATGCAGGAAGAGATGCTCAAGGCACCTCTGGAGAAGAAGGGCTCCCAGTGGTCAGGAAGCCCACAGCAAGGTCAAGGCCAACCCTAGATGGTGGTAAAGGCATCAAAGGGCTTAAGGAAGCTCCAGAGCAGAAAATGGAACTGGAACAGAGGCTGGCCAAGAACCCCTGAGGAAATAGCATAACCCAAGACACCAGGAGCTTTGAAGCGCTCTTTCAAATGCCAGGGCACAGGGATAAATGGTGCCTATAGCCTGAAGTACACGCAAAAGCTACAAGAGTTCAGCCTAAAGCCTGGAGACTATTCTAAGAACCCCAAATAAAAATGATGGAAAGCCTTGTGAGCACGTGAAGCCACATAGAGGTGCCCCACAAAGCAATGAGACCTCCTGAAGCATGGGACAGGGAAGTTCCAAGGGGACCAAGAAGTACCTGCGAGTCCTTTCAAATAAGAACGAACGGACAGGAGATACAACAGACACCAGCCTGAAAAACAAGGAAAAAGAACAGCCAGTCACCAGAGAAGGCGATGCGACGGATACAGGGACAAATTTGGGACTGCCATCTGAGATGGGTGCTCTCCACATCTGTGCAAATCTGCCAGTGACCTGAACGTAAAGCTTCTCAGAGGTGTGCCTTCCACCTGGAGTAACTGAAGGCCACGAGAAAGAGCCTGCAGGACTGGCAGGGGAAGAGCTGGTCAAAAGGACGAGGGCAAACACTGAAGTTTCAGTGAGGGAGAGTTGAGTTCTTCTACAAATGCTTGGAAACTGATGGGAAAAGGGGGGCAGTTCTGTTCTTTGTTGCTTGTGACAACACCAAGACCCAGGAGGATACAGAAGCACTTGTCCCCTGCTACACCTTGGCAATGAGTGTTGAAGAATCAGGAATCCATTTGTTGCCTACATAGGCCATTTGGTGTGATGAAAAATTATTACAATCAGCTTAGACTTCTGTCCCATGTAGGCCTCTTGACTGATCTATGCTTAATTCCTCACTTGGGTTTATCAGTAGAGAACATTTCTCCCTAAGAGCAAACTGGCAAGCATTACCTTGATTACACAACATGAATTTTCCAATGAATTCCCCCTTTGAATTTACCTGTGTGCTCTTCCTCATGTTGCATTTGAGCTTTGTTCAACTTATGATTGGAATTTGGTGGCAGAAAATCAATCAGACTACATGACTTTTTCAGGGCATGTCCCTGAAATAAAGACTCAAAAATAAAACCAGGAGGCGGGGCAAGATGGCGGCTTAGAGAGACATGGCAGCCAGTCTCGCCAAACTAAAGATCAAAATTTTTGCGACACAAACTTCTTCCACCCAACTTTTCGGCAGAAAAATACAGCCATCATCACAGAAAACTTCACTTTCGCGTGTAAACAGCGCAAGCGGACATCCCCGGAGGGCGTCTCCAGCAGCAGCGGCCATACGGGCTGTGGGGCGGTGCCACCCGCCCGGCTCAGCAGAGCTCACCTCAGGTGGCAGCTGCGTGTACTCGAGAAATTCGGTTCCAGAGCCCAACCAACCACACAGGATACACAGTAAGCTCGCATGGACCCACGATCCCAGCCGTCAGCCACTGGGGAGCGCGACAGCGAAGGCAGCGTGACAGTGAAGGCAGTGCTACAAGGGAAGACTGGGACCACACCAGTACCATTCCAGAGTGCAGGACGAGCAAAGCAGCGGAGGGAGCAGACCTGCTAAAAGGCATTTCCACGGGGACGAGACTACAGGAGACTGGAGACAGCTTCAGCAAACTTCTGGGACCCTAATCGAAGGGGGACAATGGAAAACAACTCTGTATAATCTTCCACGCATGGCTCCGCCAGTGAACCAGAAATTAACCAGGTTGGGAATCTCACACGCAAAACACGAGCGGAGTAAGTCCAGCAAGCAGCGAACAACGCCACCCTCTGGAGGTGAAAGGAAACATACCTGTCTATTCACGTTGAGACTTTTTGTCCTTTTATATCAATTGTTTGTTTGTTTTTTTTGTTTTTTGTTTTTTATTTTGTCTGTCTGTTTGGTTTTTTGTTTTTGTTTTGTTTTGGGTTTTTTCCTTCATTTTTTTCCCTCTCTCTCTTTTTACTTCCTCCCCTTTTTTCCTTCTACACTCTTCCATTCTCACTTTGCATTTTATCCTTTATCTTTTTCTCCTAATATTTCTACTGTTTAATCTTTTTGCTTTATTTTTCTGTTCTTTCCTATCTTTCTCTACCCTCCCCTCGTTTCTCTCCCACTACTCCTACCCTCTAATCCCCAACAGTTGTGAATCCAAAGATTTGTTTTACAGTGGGATATAGTAGATTGGGACTCCTGAACCAAATACTGGAGGGATACTAGACAGTCCTATTTCTGCCACTTACATAAGTTTTATTTTTCTTGCTATCGTTGCTTGCTGTACCCCACATCTCCTCCTCCCTACCGGCCCTCCCCAGCTCACTGTCGCCCTCCCAAGTACTAGTCAGCCCCTCTTGGATTCATTTTTCATGCATTATAAGAGCCAATAACCATACCTTCACTTTCTACTAACCCAACAATCTATCCTACACCCTCAAGATTCCCTAGCCCACCAACAGTAACTATAGACCCCTGTGCGAACTTATTGTTTACATAATAGATTGTTAAGGAACCCATAATTGTATATTGTGACTAAACTGTAAATGTATTTGGGAACTATTAGGAACTACTTGGCTTGAAACTATATATTGCTTGTATTGTGATCAACTAATATTGATCCCCCCTTTAAAAGAGCGGTACTGAAATCCGGCAGCAAAACTATACACATATAGGAGCAAAAACAGTAATAACTTGGCTCAACAGAGCTAGAAGGAAAGACACCCAAACATTATGAAAAAACAAGGGAAGAAAATGACTCAAACAAACCAAGATTCTTCAATATTAGAATCCATGGTCAGTTCAACAGAAGTAATGACAGAACATGAATTCAGGATGTACATAATCAAAATGTTCTGTGACTTAAAGAATGATATCAGAGAGCAAGCCCAGGCAGCAAAAGATCATTTTGATAAAGAGATACATAGACAAATTCAGGAAGTAAA
>PVHX01022687.1:0-27212 GCA_004024805.1 Geosciurus inauris
ACCCTCCCCAGGACAGAGGGAGCCCCCACAGAGCCCAGGCCCCACAAGCCCTACTATCAACCCTAGGCCTTGTGTTCTGTGGGCTTGCTGTACCCACAGAAGCTGTGTCACTTCCTCCCTCAGGTTTTCAGGAAATAGGCCCAGCAGAAGGAGAGGAGCCTAAATAATCCTAGAGCATCACCCAGAAAGAACACCTGCAGTGGTCCTTTGTGAGAGCTTCCAAGGGCTCAGTTCTCAGCTAAGGCCCTGACACGTACCCTCTCTCCTCCAGGCTGGTGAATCTCTACCACCAAGCTTCTGTCCATCCTTCTGCTTGCTGTCTCAGACCAGAGTCATCATGCCTCGAGCTCCAAAGCGTCGGCGCTACATGCTTGAGGAAGACCTTCAGGCCCAAATTGAGAAACAGGTCCTTATGGATGCACAAGTTTCCACAACTGTGGACGAGGATGATTCTTCATCTTCCTCTTCCACTTGCTCCTCCTCTTTCCCCTGCTCCTCTTCCTCCACTTCCTCCTCTTGCTATCCTCTATTGTCAAGTACCCCAGAGGAAGATTTTGATTATGATGAGTTACCAAGTCCTTCCCAGAGTCCTCAGACAGTGTGGTCCTCCCCCACTGCTATAACCTCTACTCCATGCAGCCAATCTGATGAGGTCTCCAGCCAAGAAGAAGAGGGTTCAAGTACCTCACAGGCCCTGACAGGCAGTAAGTCCTTGTCCAGAAGTGAGATAGACGAAAAGGTGAATGATTTGGTAGAATTCCTGCTCCTCAAGTATAGAATGAAGGAGCTGACCACAAAGGCAGAAATATTGAATAATGTCATCAAAAATTACCGGGAACACTTCCCTATAATCTTCAGTGAGGCCTTGGAGTGCATGCAGCTGGTTTTTGGCATTGACATGAAGGAAGTGGACCCTTCCAGCCACTCCTATGTCCTTATGACTTCCCTGGGCCTCACCTATGATGGGATGCTGAGTGAAGTCCAGGGCATGCCCAAAGCTGGCCTCCTGGTACTTATACTGAGCATTATATTCATGGAGGGCAACAGTGCCCCTGAGGAGGTGGTCTGGGAAGCACTGAGTATGATGGGTGTGTGTGCTGGGAGGGAACACTTCATTTATGGGGATCCCAGGAAGCTTATCACCTATGATTGGGTGCAGGAAGGGTACCTGGAGTATCGGCAGGTGCCGAACAGTGATCCTACTCAATATGAGTTCCTGTGGGGCCCACGGGCCCATATTGAAACCAGTAAAATGAGTCTCTTAGAATTTTTGGCTAAGATCAATGGGAGTGACCCCAGATCCTTCCCAGCATGGTATGAGGAGGCTTTGAGAGATGAGAAAGAGAAAGGCCAGGCTGGAATTGTCACAACAGATGATTCTACTACCATGGCCAGTGCAAGTTTTAGTGCCACTAGCAGTTTTTTCTGCCCAAAGTAAGGTCCTGCATAGTCAATCATCAAAGTAGTGGAGGGTCAGACTGGAGTTGTTCAGAATATATTATAAAACATCCTTGTTTTACTATTCAATTTAGGTGGCTTGTTAATTTATCTTCCTCTTGGTGTTCTAAAATGTTAATTTTACAAGAAGGTATATGAGACACAGAATCTAAGCTTACAAATTGCATTCATCGCACATTCATCCTGTTACCCACTTTTATAGGAAGAGTTTTGCTCTTTTGTACAACAGATTGGGAAGCTTTCCATCTTTTCTGTAATCTGTAACAACATACCATAGCATTGCAATTGGAATTTTCTTGGAAATGTGGATGGATTTAGTAGTAAAGGAAAAAATTTTAAAGTATTGATTTTTATTATTGTGTTACTTTTATTCTTTCATTCTGAAAAATTAAAAGATATACGCCTGGATTTGTTAACTTTATGTTAAAATTAAACTATAATAAATGAAACCTTTGTTCACTGGATCATTTCTTCCGCAGTCTTTCATTGAGCATTCACTATTTTTCAAGGACCTGAGTTGGCAGTGGGGCACTAGGATAAACCAGACCCACCCTTATCTGTAGAATGGTAATCTAAGTCCAGCATTCACATCATGAAGATGGTGAAATGTCCTCTAAGACCTAAGAACAAGTAAAGGAGGTATGAGAAGGTGAAAGGTATGAGAGATGAGGAAGTGATGTGAAGAGCAGTCTGCTTTTGTCCTGAACCAAGGTAGTTTGAGGCATTGAGAGATTGCAGTTCTGTCTATGGGAGTGCAATGTGATGAAAGCATGGTGGCTGAGGCCAGATCTTCAGATAGTATGTCTTTGGGCTGAGAGAGTGGAAATCTGCTCTGAGTAGCTCCTTTTGGATGGTGGATGGATAAAGCAGACAGGAACAGGAACAGGTATTATAGGTATTGAGCTCTCATCTTGATACTTTTTAACGTAGTGCAGAGACTAGGTATTTTGTATCCATCATCTGAAAAGGTTTTCTGAGAAACAAGGATTTCCTGATAAGCAAGTCTGTGACATGTTGCCTCCATGTCAGCCAGCTGCATTAGAAAAACATTTTAATTAGGTTACCTTTAGTGTAATTTGGACAACTCTAAGCAAGGGATGATGGGTTGAAATGAATGAAAAGAGTGGTTTGGATGAAAAACTGATAGGAAAGAAGGAGCTGTTCCTTGACTCAGATTTAAAGAGCTTCCCAGAGGGGAATGATTCCTTGACACCCATATTTTACACTATGTCCTCTGAGGGAATATTCACTGAATTTTAACCATGAAATTTCAACTTTGGCTGATTTGCTATGCCATGTATTTTTGAATTACATATTCTTTAATATGAACTAGAGAACAATGACAATATGAACACTCACTACAGTTCCAATAAAGGTCAGGTACTGTTCCAAGGACTTTAAATATAGTACACATATCCCAACAGTCCTATTGGGCAGGCCTTCTCAGGCCCACTTCATAGATGAAGGGTTCAAGTCTCACAGGGTTGTGACATTCACAGGATCCCTGGCTAGTAAGTGACAGGACTGGAAGGAGACCCATGGTCTGAATTTGTTAGAGCCCACACTGTTCCCACTCCTAGCCTGAGACCAATCTTCTGATTTATAATTTATTTCTCTTCTCAGCACTGCATTATGTCTCTCTGGTGACAAAAGAACCCTGGAGGAGGCCAACATGCTAAAATCAGTCCTAAAGAAGGTGGCAGTGAGGATCAAACACAATTTGGGGATTGCCTGTAGATGTTTTTAACCTAGGGTCTTTTTGTTCCAATCTCCAAGGTTTCCTTCACAGCCATCTCTACCTAGGAGTTGGCATTTCTCCAGAGCCAGAACTTTCCAGCATTAACAACATTGTTCCCCTGGTCATCCCCATCATCCCTTCCTATCCAAATCCAGAATCTTGTCACTGTGGCCTCTTATGAAGACTGTTCTCCCTGTCAAACAGCCCAGAATTACCTGCATACTCTGTGACATGAAATATTCCTGTTCCCTCTAGAAGTAACCTGGCCCTCCTGTCTCATGCCTGGGAATCCCTCTTATAGCAACATTTGTTTTAATATAAAGTTTGCATTTGAACAGTGATGTTTATACAACTGGTCATTTCCCCCAAACAAACTTTGTTTTTCAAACGAGCTAGAGAGTAGAGTGATTTGGCCCATAATTTGCTAGTTCTTCAAATTTAACCTTGAGGGTAGTGAGTTTTTGGAATCATCTTGATATTTGCAGGAGGATTTTAATAGAATACCTAATATGAAACTGGCTAGTGAACACACACACAGGTGAGTAAGCTTGCCTATGTGGCTAAATCCTCCTTTATAGTGGTATATAATGAAAGACCACAGAAATCACTGTCATGAATATGTATGGAATCTGAATTCCTAAAATCTCTGGATTTGAGGTGAAAATAGTTTCTTGGTAAAAAATAAAATCATCTCCCAGTATTTCCCCTTTCCCTGGAGAATGATAGATATTGGCAAATTGGCTATTGTTATATTGTGTGCGTGTGCACAAATATGAGACAATGAATCCCACCATTATATACAACTGTAATGCATCAATAAAATATAAGGGAGGGAAAGAAAAAAGAAACAGTAATTAAGCATCTTGTTTCTTGTCTGTGTACCTATCCTGCAAGATAATCCTGGTTTTCAGTGTGTCTAATACCACCTTTATTACTGTTCAAATATGTTCAGTCAAAAGAAATGTGAAATTCTTAGCCTACTGACATTAAAGATGATATTGCAAAGGGTACTGCAGAAAAATGCTTTTGCATATAAAGGCAAACCTGCCCTGCTGATACTTACAAGATTCTTAGAAAATTACATATGATGCTATATTTAAAAGCACCTATCATATAGTAAACCCTGTATGCATATATCTGTGATCTGTATATACACATATATACATACTTACTTATGAAGCATTCTGTTTGGATTTCTGCAAGGGTTCTTTCTCTTTTTAAAGACTTTCCCTAGCTTTCCTGCCTTTATTAAAATCTGTTTGATTCTGTTGTCATAGACCACTTTATACTGCTGTAACAGAATACTTGAGACTGGCTGATTTATAAAGTATAGAGATTTATTCTCTACAGTTCTTCAGACTGGGAAGTCCAAGATTGAGGGCCATATCTGGTGAGTCTTCTTGCTGCATCACAACATCATAGAAGACATGGTGACTGATTGATGTTCAGATTATCTCATCTCAACAAAAATCTTTTTAAACTAGGGATTGAACCCAGGTACATATAACCCTGACTTACATCCCCAGCCTTTTGGTAAAACTTATTTAGAGACAGGGTCTTGTTAAGTTGCTTAGGGCCTTGCTAAGTTGCTGAGGCTGGCTTTGAACTCATGATCTTCCTGATTCAGCCTTCCCAAATTGCTGGAATTACATGGTGTGTGCCGCCACACCTGGCTTCAACTAAAATGTTTTAATAATGTGTACTTAATTCCCTGTAAAAACACAAGTTGAAATGTTTCTTGTATGAGTTTCTTATTCAACAAAGTTGAAAGAGTAGTTTTGTATATGGAATTATCAGCCTGCCAACAAGCCACGCTGTGCTCATATCTTAAATGATGAGTGCTGTTTAAATGCTTAATACATGTGGGTTCACCTGGTCATTGTACTAGATCTGTGGGTGCAGAAAGGAAAATAGCTGACCATACCCATTGGAAGTCAGAATAATCAAACACATGAAAAACAACAGTATACTTCCATTTCTCCCCTCTTAGCCTATCACCTATTGTTGGCGTACATTTAATTCCTATATGTTATGTACTATATTGTACATTGTTATTATTATACTTTTTGTAGTGTTGGAATTAAACATGCCTAGTATATGCCAGGCAAACACTCTACCACTGATCTACACCCCAACCCACATTGTTATTGTTTTTACTTCAAACATTATCTGTAAAAAAATTATATTTTAAGGAAATAATCTTTAAATTTACTCATGAAGTTGCAATGCATAATGCTCCTCATTCCTTTATTTAGATTCTGATTTCTATCTGATATCATTTCTATCTAGAGGACTTTAATATTTTTTGTAATACACATCTTCCAGTGATTAATGAAGATTTTGCATTCCCTAAGAAACCTTTATTTCACCAGTGTATTCCCATGATGTACAGAATTCTAAATTGACAGTTATATCTTGTTTCGGTGTTTTGCATGTATTTCTCCACTCTCCTCTTGCATTCATTATTTATTTATTTATTTTTTTGTACTGGGGGTTGAACTCAGGGACACTCGACCACTGAGCCACATCCCCAGCCCTATTTTGTGTTTTATGTAGAGACAGGGTCTCACTGAGTTGCTTAGCGCCTCGCCGTTGCTGAGGCTGGCTTTGAACTCAATTCTCCTGCCTCAGCCTCCCAAAGTGCTGGGATTACAAGTGTGAGCCTGTGCCCAGCTAGAATTCATTGTTTTTGATAAGAAATCTACTGTTTGCTCCTCTGTAGGTAAAGTGTCTTTTTCTCTAATTTTTAGAGTTTTATGTTTATCACTGGTTTCAAGTAATTTATTTTTGATGAACTTGAGCTTAGTATTTTTTTTTCATTTTTCTTATTCTTGAACTTCTTTTAGCTTTTTGAATCTTGGAGTTTACAGTTTTCATCAAATTTGGAGATTTTTCTTTGTTTCTTCAAATAGCTTTTTCTATACTTCTTTCTCCTCCTTCATTGTCTCCAAATGCATGTTCGTTAGGCCACTTGAACTTGCCTTACAGCTCAGTAATGTTCTATTCATTTTTTATGTTTTACCTTGTGTGTTTCATTCTGTTACATGTTATTGCTATATGTACAATTTCATTAATCCTTTTCTTACATGTCTGATTTGCTATTAATCCATGTCAGTATATTTTTTTCAACTCAGACATTGTAGCTTCCATGTTACAATTCGTTTAGTTTTTAAATATTTTCCATGCCCCTATTTAACATGTTTAACCTTTTCTCTTATTTTTTTTAACACATGGAATACAGTATACTGTTTTGATGTCCTTGTGTACTAACTCTATTGTCTCTCTCATTTCTAAATTGATTTTAATTTATTTTGCTTCTCATTATTGATCCTACTTTCTGGTTTCTTTGAATGGCTGGTAAGTGGGCATTGGATGTCAAACATTGTGAATTTCACCTTAGTGAGTGTTGGATATTTCTGTTTCTATAATTAAATAATTTTTTTGAGTTTCATTGTGATATACAGTTAAATTACTTGGAAATGGTATAACAATATTAGGTCTTAGTTTTAAACTTTGTTAAGTAAGATAAAAACAGTGTTTAGTCTATGGCTAATATTTCCTCACTTCTAAAGCAAAACAGTTCTACATACCCTCATCAATGCACCATGGATTATGAGGTTCTCCATTCTGACTGATGGAAGCAAGAATAATTCCAAGACTTGCATAATCACTGGACATTTCTGTCTGTGGCTTTCTCTCTTCTCTGGAATTTTGTCCTGCAAGCTCTAGGCCCCTTGATTAGCATCCCTAGATTCCCAGATCCATGTTCTTAATTCAAGGAGATAATCAGTTTTCCCCTCTGTGCACTGCAATCTGTAATGTCTCTCTAGATAATAAGCTTGGACAGCCATAGGCTTTGCCTCACTAATTTTCAAGTTCTTCCAGAACACTGTACTTTGCTTGATGTCCAATAAACTGAAAATCACTGTTTCATATCTTTTGTCTGTTTTTTAGTTGCTTCAGGTAGATATGTAAATTTGGTCCTTATTACTCCATCTTGGCCAGAATCAGAATTCCTATACTCAGGATTTAAAACCTAAATTATCCATGAATGACACATGCCCCAACATTTCAATTTATTCAAATCAAAATCATATTGAAAGACTGTGGAACATACATGTATATGTTCATAGAGATACACATATATACAGTAGGGAATATATACAGCAAAACACTAAGAATATTTCTCTTACAGAAATAGAAGTGATTTTTAATTCTTTTATTAATGTTTTCAATATTTCTAACACTGCTGAAGTACGTGAGTTACCATTATAATTATAAATTATTGTAATTTTTTATTGTAAATATTTTAAAATGTGATTTGGACTATTGAAAATAAATGCAAATTCCCTAGATGGTTTGTTTGCAATATTGATTAACTTCTTGTTGGATTCTGTTCAGCCTCCAGCATATTTACCACTTGCATAAATATAAAGAAATAAAAGCTTTGAAATGTAATTAGTAGACTATGTGTAGTCATTCAATTTCTCTCAGACTTTCAAATACAATGCTTCACAGTAAAGAAACTGTTTTTTGAAAACCCTCCCTCTAGAAAAGTAATAACTTTTACTTTAAAAAGGAAAATCATGTTCATATTTAAGCCATATTTTATATGACATGATAGGATTTGATATTTGTAGGAAGGACTGTATATAGGCAATAATGGAAGAAGGAATTATCATGATCACTTTCATTATGAGGGCTGTTTATATATCTCTTGCCAAAAACTTGTTTATATATCTCTCTATTTCATTTTTTCGTTTTGACAGACAAAACACAGATTTATTGAAGGAACCAATAACATCTGTAAAGTAAAACAAGTGCACTCCATAAAGTGGAATGGGTCAGAGAGCAAAAGAGAAGCTCCAGGCCTATATGTCTCTTGCAATAACTCATAATAAACAAATTATGTTATTTAAATTTTTTCAATCATTAATTTGAAGTCATGATTAAACATTGTACTTTTTATATCTGATTTTTATAAGATGGATGCAATATTTCTCATAATAATGACCTGTATTTCCTTTAATGCATTTTCAACACCTATCTTTCGAAGTTAACACATGATTATCTTTCACAAAGGAAACACCACATAAAAATGACCAGTGATTCATCCTTTTATTTATACTTTATGAAGGATGTTACATGGTCTAATAAAGTTGTGAATGTTTTTTGTGATAGCGATATGAGTTTATATTTTTCTTGTACATTGGGAATTTTCTCATCATTGTATAGTTTGTTCTTTGTTCTTTCCCTTCAAAAAGAACCACTCATCCTCTTCCCTCCTTTGGAAACTTTCTCTTTAAATATTTTTGCATAATTTATTTCCTTTAAATGAAATAATTTCATAATATTTTTGTTTTTCTCTTTTTAAGATGCTATCTCACATTCTCTAAAATAGAATATAATGAAATTAATAAGCACAAATCTTTTTAACAATAGCTTTTGGCCAAAATATTTTATATTAAGCCAGAATTTTCCCTTTCAAAATTAAAACTGTTCTTAACTTTTAAACAAGTTCATACTACTGCTAGACCATAAGAAATTTATTCAACTTTATGATTATAATATGTATTCTGTCATTTTTACCCTTTCTACAAATTCATATATATATCTTGTTCTTTGTCTCCAGTTTTTCATACTTCAACTGTGTTCAAAGCCATTGTTTCTGAATAAGATATGTAATATCATTGGATATTTCAGTTTCCCTGATGTTTTTTATAAAAACGACTTTTGTGGCCATTGATTTTATTGTTTTCCTCATTTTGATTTATTGATTTCTTCTCTTATCTATATAAGTCTCATTATTTTTTGCCTAGGATTTAATTTATTCTTTTATCATTTGTTAAGGTATAAGCTTAGATTATTGATTGTTTTGGGTTTTTTTTTTGTGGGGGAGGAGTACTGGGGATTGAACTCAGAGGCAGTTGACCAGTAAGCCACATCCCCAGCCCTATTTTGTGTTTTATGTATAGACAGGGTATCACTGAGTTGCTTAGTGCCTCGCTTTTGCTGAGGTCAGCTTTGAACTTGCAATCCTCCTGCTTCAGCCTCCTGAGCCACTGGGATTACAGGTGTGTGCCACTGTTCCCAGCTTAATTTTTCCTTTCTAAGATATGCATTTAATAACATGAATTTCAGTCTAAATGCTGCTTAACTAAATTTCATAAATTGTAGTATGTAATTTTATTTCATTCACTTCTAAATGTTTTCCAATCCTCCCTTAAAATTTCTTTTGAAACATACGTCAGTAAAAATGAATTGTTCTATTTTCAAACATTTGGAGAATCCATAGTTATCACAATATTTAGTTTGGTTTTGAGTAGAGAATATATTTTGCATGATTTTAATTCTTTCAAATTTGTTAAATATTGTGTTGTGACCTATGTTTGTGACTATCCCAAGTGCAGCTCAATATAATGTGTATTTCACTGATATATTTGGATTGTTCTGTAGTTGCAAATTAGATGAGTTTGGCCTGTAGTGCTATTTGGGTTCTTATATATTTCTGCAGATTTTCCATCTACATTTTCTATCATTTACTCACAAAGGAGTGTTTCAGCCTTACAATAATTGTAGATTGACTGTCTTCTCAGTTCTATATGTTTTTGTTTCATGTACTTTGAAGCTCTGCTTTTCAGTGAATACATATTTAGAATTGTTATATTTTCTTATTGAATTTTATCTATGAAAATTTCCCTTCTAAGTTCATTTTTTCACATTAATGTAGTCATTTCATCTTTTTATTTCAATATTTTGAAATTATTAACCAGTAAAACTCTTCTTCAGAAAAATGTTGGTATACAGTAAAATTTCACATGTAGATTCATATAGCTATAACCATATTCAGGACACAAAACTGTCCTATAATTTCCCTCAAAGGTGTTATTCCTTTATAGAGTTTACTCTCCCCCAACAACTGTTTTTATTAGTCACTCAACTGTTGTTTATTGCTCTAGTTCTGTCCATTCATGAATGTCATATAAATGGAAGAATAAAGATTTATTGAGATTGGCTTTTTCACTCAGGAAAATGCCTTTAAAATTCATCCAAATTGTCGTGAGCATCAGCATCACTCCTTATTACATAGCATCATTCCACTGTATAGATGTCCCACAGTTCATGCATTTACCCATGGAAGGATATTTTGGCTTGGTTCTAGATTCTGCCAAATATGAATGAAGCATTTATGTGTGGGTTCTAGGTTTGTGTTTAAATATAAGTTTATGTTTCTCACAGGAGTGGCACTGTTGAGTCATATTCTTTGTGTTTTTATAAGAAATTATCCAGTTATTTTCCATAGAGGCTGTATCATTTTGTATTCCCAACACTTAGTATGAGATTTTGAGTTGTTCCTCACCCTTGGTAATACTTAGTGATGTCAGCGTTTTCATTTTATTTCTATTTTTCTCAAATGTGTATTGTGATATCTCATTATGATTTTAATTTAAAATTCTTTGATGATTTATGATGTAGAATAATATTCCATTTGCTATTTTATCATTAATATTTCTCTTTGCTGAAGTGAAAGCACTGTACATATTCCATATATGTCATTTATTGGATGTATTATAATCAAATACTTACAACTTGAATTTTCATTTGGAGGAAGTCCAAGTTATCATTTTTTAATCTTATAAATTATTTTTGGTGTCATGTTCTTAAACATCTTTGCCTAACATCTTTGACACTTCTTTGCCTAAATTTAGGTCATAAAGGTTTTATCCTATGATTTATTTTAAAACTATTTATAATGTTTCATTTATACTTAATTATATCATCTGTTTGTATGAAATAGTGCTTTAAGTAGATACTTTTAAAGATATGTGGTTATCTAGTAGTTCCAATACAATTTATTGGAATGACTAATGTTTCTCAATTTAATTGTCTTGGTGCTTTGTAAAGACTCTGTGGATTATAATTGTATGGGTCTATTACTGGACCCTAGTCAGTTTGCATGATCTATATATTTACCCCTTAGCCAAGATTACACTGTATTGATTACTGTAGCCTTAGAGTAAATCTTAAAATCTGATAGTATGAGTCTTCCAACTTTATTCTACCATTTCAGGACTATTGTAGCTATTCTTGTTTCTTTTGCCCATCCATAAAGTTTTGAATCAGGTTGTCTATATTGTAAGAATTCCTGCTGGGATTTTGTTTGGCATTGTTTTTTAATCTATATAGCAATTTAATGAGAAATGACCTTTTTACTACATTGAATCTTTAAGTTCATAGCAAACTGTTTATTTAGGTGTTCTTTTGTTCCTTTTTTAAAAATATTTTTTAGTTGTAGATGGACACAATGGCTTTATTTTATTTATTTATTTTATGTGGTGCTGAGGATGGAAACCAGGGTCTCACACATGCAAGGCAAGCGCTCTACCACTGAGCCACAACCCCAGCCCTTCCTTTGTTTCTTTCATCAGCTAGTTTCCAGCATGTAGATCCTGTGCAATTTTTATTGGTGCATTACAATTATACATAATAGTGGGATTCATTATGTCTGTTCATGTTTTATTAGATTTATATATATTTTGTTTTGGGGTGCTATTTAAATGGTACTTATAAAAATTTGGTTTCAGGGGCTGGGGTTGTGGCTCAGTAGTAGAGCGCTTGCCTTGCATGCGTGGAGAAATGGGTTTGATCCTCAGCACCACATAAAAATAAATGAAATAAAGATATTGTGTCCATCTGCAATTAAAAATTTTTTTAAAAAATCTGGTTTCTGTATTTTGGTATAATATGTAAAAATAATTAGTTTTCATGTATTGAATTTATGTCCTACCACTTTGCCAAATTCATTTATTGGTTCTAGGATGTTTTTGGAGTTTCTTGGAATTTTATATGTAGATAATTATGTATCAGAATGGGAATAGCACCATGCATTTCATTCCAATCTATCTGCTTATATTTATTCTTATGTTTCTTTCTTTATTGCAATGCTAAGTATTCCACTAAAATCTTCAGTGTAAGTGGCGAGAGTGGATATCCTTGCCAATATCTTGGTCTTAAGCAGAATGCATTCCATCTTTGAATATATAGTTTGATAGTATTTTGTAGATGCCCTTTATCAGGTTAAATTCTAATGCAGTTTTCATTTTCTGAGAGTTTTTCCCACAAATAGGAGTTGTATAATATCAAGTGCTTTTTCTTCTTCAAGTGAGACCATCATCAAATTATTTACTTTCATTATGGTGTTTACATTGATTGTAAAATATTGCAATCTTCAGAAAACCTGCTTGATCATGGTATATTATCCTTTTATATTTCTGTATTGCATTTGATAATATTTTGGAGGAGATAATTTTATCATGTTCACAAAAAGTGTTATTTGGCAATTTTCCTTTCTTTGTAGTATCATGACTAGTTTTCATAGAAGGGTACTACTAACCTCATAAAATAAAGTTGGAAAATATTCCTTCCTCCTCTATTTTCTTAAAGAGATTTTGTACAGTTGGTATTAATTCCATTTAAACATTTGTGAGAGAGATCTCCGGTTAGCATCACTTTAATACAGTACATTTTAGATTTTTCATTGTATTAGGGTGAGATTTGGTAGCATCTGATTTTTGAGGAATTGTTCAACTTAATATAAGTTCTTGAATTTATATAAAATTCTGCTCTTCCTATTTATTTTCTCCTTATTTTACAGTATCTACAATGATATTCTCTGTTTAATTCCTGTTTTGTTGAGTTTTCTTTCTTACTTTTTCTCTCTAAAATTGTATTCATTTTATTGATTTTTCAAATAACAAGCTTTTGGGTTCTTTTGTTTTCTCTCATTTTGGGATTACCAGGGATTGAACTCAGGGCCACTCAACCACTGAGTCACATTTGCAGCCTTATTTTATATTTTATTTAGAGACAGGATCTCACCGAGTTGCTTAGCATCTCTTTTGCTGAAGCTGCCTTTGAACTCTCAATCCTCCTGCCTTAGCCTCCTGAGCCACTGGGATCACAGGTGTGTGCCACCACACCCAGCTGTTTTCTCTATTTTCTAATTCCACTTATTTATTTAAAAATTTTTTCCATTCACTTTGCATAATAGTGAAGTTCATTTTGACATTTTCATGGATGCATACAAGAAAATTTGCCCCATTTCAGTCCCTAATACTTCCTCTTTTCCTCATCTCCTCCCTCCCATGATCTCTTCTTCTAAGATTTCCTTCCATTTATTTATTTATTGATTTTAAAAATTGGTATATTATAGTAATACAAAAAAGTGGAATTGTGATATATTCATACACACACATAGCATAATTTGCTCAATTTCACTCTACAATTTCCTCCTCTTTCCAATTCTACCTCCCTCCCACTTGACCCCCTTTCTGTACTCCAGACTCAGTCAAGAGTGCAATGTTTTCTCTCATATGCAGAAGCTATAGAAAAATAAGGAGTTAAAAAGGGGATCCCATGAAAATAGAAGGGAAATCATTTTATTATTTCCTTTCTTATCTTTTTTATTTCCTTACTTCTGTCTGCTTTGGGTTATTTTTTCATGGTTCTTTATTTCATCAAAGCAGAAACTTAGACTATTGAATTGAGAGCTATGTTCATTCTTAATCTAAGCACTAAATGCTCTAATTTTCCTTTAAACATGACTGTAGTTGCATCCCTAGATTCTAATATATTGCATTTTAAAATTTACTTTGTTCACTGAATTATTTATTTCCTCAAAATATTCCCTTTGACCCATTACTGAGATCACTAATATGAAAGAATTTGGGGAGAGGTTACTGGGTATTGAACCCCAGGGTACTTTGCCATTGAGCTGTATCCTTAATCCTTTTTCAAAAAGTTACTTTTATTTTGAGACAGGGTCTCACTATAGCAGTTGCTGAGGCTGGCCTCAAACTTGTGCTCCTCCTGACTGGGCCTCCCAAGTCACTGGGAGTACAGGTATGTGCCACTACATTTGGTCAAGAAGATTTTGTAAAAATGTATTGTTAAATTTCCATGTTTTGAAATTTGCCTTTTGTCCTATTATTGTTTAATTTCTAGTTGGATTACACTATGTTCAGAAAATATACTCTGGATGATTTCAATTTTAAAATAATTTTGTGATGTTTGCTTTGTGACCTAGGATATATGTTGGTGAATGCCCAATATGTACTTGAAAAAATATATGTATTTTGCTGCTGTTTGGTGCGGTGATACTTGGGTCATCAAATTTTGTAAATCATCTAGAATCCTGAAACATAGTGATATTACTTTCAGTTCTGATTTTTTCACAGTTCTCCTGCTGTCATTTAATTTTTAATAAATGTTTTATTTGGAAGACTTTTACATATACAGATAAGTTGTGAAGGTAATATAGTTCCCTTATATCCACATGAGCTTTCTTTATTATTAAATTTTCTATCCAATGATGCATTCACCACAAATAATACATTAATATTTCCTTAGTTTTTACCTAATTCCTTTTTTATGTTTCAGGACCTCATTTGAGATACCATATTACATTTAGTTGCCATGTTATCTTTAGTTTTTCCTATTGTGACATTTTCTGAGACTTTTGAAACTTTCCCTTTTTTAGAAAAAATGCCTTGGAAGTGTTGAGGAGTGGTAGTCAGACATGTTTTAGACTGTCCCTCAATTAGGATTTATCTGATTTGGGAGAGGAGGTGTTTATCCTAAGTGTTTAGTCTTGAGCATGTTAAGCAAGTGCCCTACCATTAAGCTATATTCTCAATCTTATTTTTAGACTGGTTCTATGAGTATGGGGTAGGAAGATGAGAAAGGTGAAGTTATCATTCTTATTGCATTATATCAAGCCTACACAAGGAAATGAAGAGTGCCAGATGTAAATTCTGATTTGCAATTTTCCCCTTCTTTCAATAATTAAAATATATCACTCTTTTGTCTTATGCTGATTTTTTTAAAAAGCTAAGTTCAAAAAGTCACCTACTACATGTGAATCTTCTGTAGTTCTTTTGTTTCATCTATATGTATTTTTTTATTATTCTTGTTTTCAAGACTTTGTAATTATCTTATTTTTTTAATTTTGAGTATTATGTGTTCTTTTTTTTTCCTGTTTATTATTCCTTGAGTTAAATGGATCTTCTAATTTTTTTGTATTTCATTAATTTTGGAAATTTCTTGATGATCACCTTTTCAAATATATCTTCTACTCTGAACTTTTCTCATTCTCAGTCTCTTTTACAAATCCAAAATTTGTCTAGACCATTTGTTGTTGTCCTACCATTTTTAAACAATTTTTTTTTAGTTGTTGATGGACCTTTATTTTATTCATTTTTTTTGTGGTGCTGAGGATTGAACCCAGTGCCTCACACATGCTAGGCAAGCGCTCTACCACTGAGCCATAACCCCAGCCCTGTCCTACCATTCTTGAATAATCTATTTTGATTCTTTCACTCCCTTTTCTTTTTTGTGTTTCATTCTGAGTATCTTTCATTAACTGATCTAAGATTTCTTTTTCTTCTACCATATTAAGAATGTTGATACTCCCTTTGACTGAAACTTGATATAGAACATTTTTATTACCCTAAGAATTTTCCTTATGTTACTTTGCAGTCAATCTGCCGCCACCTTAGGCAACTGCTTATCTGCTGTTATTATAGATTAGTTTTCCTTTTCCAGAATTTCATATAAAAAATGAACCATGTTATTTAAACTTTTTTGTTGCTGGATTTTTTTTCATCACAGTATTTTTATGATTCAACAATATTGGTTCATATATCAGAAGTTTTTTCCTTTTTGTTGCTACATTATGTACTAGTGTTGCTTATTTTTGAGCTTGTATAAATGCAATTATATATATATACACACATATATACATATACACATATATATTCTTTTACATATACTTTCTTTCTGTAATTCAAATTTATATCTGTGAGATTCATCCATATTGGTATTTGGAATTTGTTCATTTGTATTGCAATATGACCTTCCATTATATAAATAATCTACCCATTTAAAATCCACTTTACTAATGGTAGACATTTTGGATTTTTTCAATTTGGAGCTCGCTATTATTTGATTGTATCCATAAAACATCTTGTATTGGAAAATTAATCCTTAATGCAATGATGTTAAGTGATGAAGCCTAATGGGAGGGGTTTAGGGTATAAGGATTACAGCCTCATGAATGGATTAATGTCAGTTATTAGAAGGCTTGAGGCTGAAAGTTCAATCTCCTACTGTGTCCCTTCTCAACTTCTGCCATGGGATGATACAGCAAGAAGGCCCCAACTAAATGCCAGCATTTTTATGTTGGACTTCTCAACCTCTAGAACCATGAGAAATAAATTTATTTTCTTTGTAACTTACCCAGTCTTAGGTATATGCTTTTACCTGCATGAAACAGACTAAGACAGGGCAAATATGCATAATTGTATCATGAAAATTCATGTACATTTACCTCAGAAATTGAGATATAGTATGATCATTTATTCAAATATAATGAATTATGCCTTATTGGTTTTTCCGGGTGGTTATAGAAATTTATACTCCCACCAGGGGAATGGAAGTATTGAGTATTCCTATCACTCTATATTCCAATCAACAGTTGATTTAGAGAATTATTTTAATTTTATCAGCAACAGTGGATATGTTGTAGTGTCTCTCAGGGGTATAAATTTATACTCCAATGCTTAAAAAATAGGTTGATCACTGCATTATATGCTTACTGGCTATTTATATATCTTCATTTATGAAATAATTGCTGAGTGTCTAGCCACTTTTATATCATGCTATCATTTTATTATTGATTTGTAAGAGTTAATCATATATTTTAGATGGGATCTTTAGTCCATTTGATGTGTTACAAATGTGTTCTGACACCATGTGTCTTGCCTTTTTCTTACTTTTAAAATAATAACTAAAGCAATTCATTTTATGTAGTCTTATCAATATTTTCATTTATTATTAGTGCTTTACTGTTCATTTTGTTTAGTTATTACCTCTTCTGTAACCACAAAAATATTCATGTCTATTATCTTCTACAAGTTTTATTGATGTGCTTTTCTCATTTAGACTTAAGATCCATATTGAAATTGATTTTTATGTAGGTTGTGGGGTAAAGGTCAAAAGTTTTTCCATATGCCTTTTCATTTTTTTGAAAATGAAAATATATCCTTGTAAGATTTGTTGAATGTATCCTTCATTCACTACTGCTCAGGATTGCCTCCCTTGGCCATAAAGCACATATCACAAATATATGGGTCTGTTTTTGTGATTTCCATTGGGATCTTTTGGTTTATTTTACTTGAAATGGCACCATAATGTCTTAGTTCTAATTTTATAAGTCTCCAAGTAACCTTTGCTTTGGCAATGAGATTTTAGATTAAACACCAGACACATGATCCACGAAGGAAAAAGATGATGAGTTGGACTTGATTAAAATTTAAATATTCTATGATGAAATACATTGTTAAGAGAATAAAGCTATAAGCCACAGTCTGGGAGAAAACATTTTCAAAACACGTATGTGATAATGAACTTGTATCCAAAATGTTAGAAAGAATATTTAAGGTTTTACATATAAGAAAACGTACAACCCAATCAAACATAGACAAAAAATCTGAGTAGACACTCCACCAAAGAAGAAATACAGATGTGAAATAAGCACATGAAAAGATGTTTGACATATCAAAGGATGTTTATTTGTCATTAAGGAACTGAAAATTAGAACAATGTGATACCTCTGCACAGCTAGTAAAATGTTTACAATTGCCAAATTAATAACAATAAATGCTGAAAAAGATTAAGACTAAAGAGAAATTTTTGTGAAAACTGTTTATTCTTTATTGTTTATGAAAATGTAAAATGCTGCAGCCTTTTTGGATGATAGTTTAACAGTTTCTTAAAATGCTAAAATAGTCTTATACAGCTAAATGTATATGACTCAATAATCATGGTCCTAAATATTTATCCCACTTATCTGAAAACTTATGTTCACACATCAATATGCACATGAATGTATATAGCAGCTTTATTGATAATAATAATAGGAAACAACCAAGATGTCTTTCAGTGGTTGAATGGAAAAGTAAACTGTAGTATATCTGTACATTGGGATTTATTTAGTTACAAAAACAAATTAACCCCTAAGCTATGAAGATACCTGAATGTATGTTAAATATTTATTTTTAAGTGAGAGAACCCAATAGGAAAAGATGAAAAAAATTAGGGTTTTAATTACATGAAATTCTAGAAAAGGCAACCATACAGAGAGTAAAGAGATCAGTGATTGTCAGGATTTTGGAGGATGGAAGGAGAGTTGAATAGTGAATGCACAGGAGATGGTTTAGGGAAACAAAACTGTTTGCTAGGGTACCTTAAGGGTAAATGCATGATATTAATGCATTTGTGACAGATACTAAAACTTTATAATACATAGATTAAACTTCAATATTTGCAAAAAATTTTAAAAAATTTTAGATAGCCATGATACAAGAAGGAATGCATACCATGACCACAGAATCTGTTTACAAATGTTTGAAAGCATCTTAGGGAAGGGATTGGGGGAAAAGTTGAAGACCAAAGTAATTTGGAAATGAGTAGAGTCTATGAGATTAAAGGCAAAATGAACTGCACATAATCATAATACTCTATTTGATAAAGGTGTTTCCTCTCAGAGTACATATTCACAGTTCTGATATTGCTATACAGATATGCTGGAATTCAACAATTAAGCAAATCAACAGCAGATGAAAGAGCCAGGTTTTGCACTTACTGAGTGGGATAAGAAAAGTAAGGGGGTTAACATGATCCTAGTGGTAATGAATTATAATTGGAGACCCTTTAGTTTAAACTGCTGTTTGGCTTAATGTATAGATTGTATCATGTATTAAATGTTTATAAATGCTGTTTAGTAAACACATAGATCTCCTTATTCTGTCAGCTGAGAAGGCCTGGAAGCAATGAATCCCCACTAGCAAAGATCATTCCTAGCAGTCAGATTTAAGTTTGTGAAACCATTCTCAATAAATTAGCCAAGAGTCCTTGGAGATATGATTCTAGGACTGAGGGAATAAATATGCACAGTAAGCCAGAGTATCTTGTAGTGCAAGGAAGCAACAAGGTGATCAAAATGCAACCCTACCTTGATGGGGGTGTGTCAAAGGTACAAAATTAGCCAAGTGAAAGTACTCCTAATGATCGAAACTGCATTGATTTAGGAAAAAATAAAGTAGTATAGACTATAACCTAAAATACAAAATAAATTTCCATAAATTCATGTCGATGTAAATAAATGTTAAATAAATAAATGGGAGAGAAGAGATAAAATCTTGCAGAACTCCAAATAATTTTTGTAGATAATTTTCACTTCAAGGAGAGGGAACATAAATCCTCATTCCTTAAGTATGGAAGAGAAGTCACTGTGCATAGTAATTTCCTTTCAAAGAGAACAATATGAAAAAAGGGGGATTATTTGATGGTGGAGAAAACTGACAAATTATAATCTCAGCCAAACACTGTATAGTTCCTGACATCATGATGTTAATGATCAAGGTCTTATTCTGCCTGCAGTCAAAAGTCTTGCCATTTGTCCTTTAATATCCTTTGCTCCATTTACATTTACTTTTCCTTGAATGACTTGCAGAAGTTCAGCCCAAAGTGCCCTTTTTCTACATGTCTATTTATCTCTCTCTCCTTGTTTCATAAATCTTCCTGTTGGCACCTTGCCCCAAAATGAGTTCCAATGCTTCAGCTATGCTCTTAGAGGACACTGCCCAGTGCCCCCTACTATCCCATGTTGTTCGATGTGGTCCTTGACAGTTTCCTCTATCTAGTTTGTGGATCTGTGGACAAAAGGCTTAATTTCCTTCACAGTGCATACAATTCTCTAGCATGTACTGAGCACACACAAAACATGTTCAAAGTATGAAAGAGGTGAACCCTTTTCATATAACTTGCCTCAATTAAAGTTGAGTGCTGAGTCACATATATCACTGATGATTCTCAGCAAAAGCCAAACAAACTAGAAGAACTACAAGCTCAGTATCTGATCATCTAGAATCTGAAAGCTCCAGATCTTTGCTTCCTCTGACCCCAGGCCCTGAACATCCTGATAATGTAGGTCTCGTCATTCCTCTTGCTTCAAAAAATAGCTATTTACCTAACACATTCTAAACTTTATTGTATCTGTGCTGTGTCAGAGGGGATATATGTAGCATAATGGACAATCTCCCTCCTTTTATTTTTTTCTCTCTACTTGAGCAGAAACAAGTAAGCCCACCAAACAAACAGGTTTTTTAAAATATATTTACTTATATATTTTTAATTTATCATTTTATTAACATGTGTTCACCTCATACATTTTCCCTCTTTTTGCTTATTATTTTATTTGTTCTAATGAGTTACACATGACAGCAGAATGCATTTCAATTCATTGTACACAAATAGAGCATTTCTATACATCAGTGATGAACCCTAAGAAAGAGAAATTAGGAAAACTACCCCATTCACAGTAGCCTCAAAAAAAAAATACTTGGGAATCAATGTAACAAAAGAGGTGAAAGACTTCTACAATGAAAACTACAGAACACTAAAGAAAGACATTGAGGAAGACCTTAGAAGATGGAAAAATTTCTCATGTTCTTGGATAGGAAGAATCAATATTGTCAAAATGGCCATATTACCCAAAGCATTATACAGATTTAATGCAATTCCGATTAAAAATCCCAACAACATTCCTCATAGAAATAGAAAAACCAATCATAAAATACATCTGTAAAAATCAGAGGCCCAGATTAGCCAAAGCAATCCTTAGCAAGAAGATTGAAGCAGGAGGTATCACAATACAAGACCTTAAACTATACTACAGAGCTATAGTAACAAAAATGCATGATATTTGCACCACAGTAGACACGTAGACTGATGGTACAGAATAGAAGACACAGAGACAAACCCACAAAAATGCAGTTATCTTATACTAGACAAAGTCACCAAAAACATACATTGGAGATAAGACAGCCTCTTCAACAAATGGTGCTGGGAAAACTGGAAATCCATATGCAGCAAAATGAATTTAAACCACTATCCTTCACCATGCACAAAACTTTCTCCTTTTTTTACCACTCGGTTGCAAAGCCCTCATACTTATGAGAACTTCGTATCTGATGAGCAGGCTATAACTCAATGGCCACTAACAAAAGTCTCCTTCATCTTTTGGCCTGTCTCCACAGAGTGAATTCATAACCTGCTCTCTTTCTTTCTGTATCTGATTTTATCTATCAATTCAAAATCTCCTTTGTACTTCATTTAAATTTTAGTGAAGTATAACCTACTTACAAAAATTACATATGCATTATTCAATGATATTACAGAGTAAATACACCAGTGTAGCAACCTTTTAGATTAAGAAAAAGCATTTCCAAGACCGCAAATCCTCTTACCTTATTTTACAATTGTTGCTTCTCTTTCCATCCCAAGAGAAACTGTTATTGTGTCATATAACACTACTGATTGCCTTTTCTTGTTTTAAAGCTATATGCATATAGAGCCATATGATATGTCTCATTCACATTTTGGCTTTTCTTACTAATGTTTATGTTTTGAAATCCACCTATGTTGTTGGTTATAGCAGAGGATCCTTAATTTTCATTGCTGTTCCATATTACATATTCTTATTATACTCTCAATTGAATTTATCCTATTATTCATGATGGACATGGGGGTTGGATTTAGTCTTCAGCTTTAATGAATGGTGCTGCTTCGAACATTTTATTGCACATGTGCATGGGTGTCTGTTAAATATAAGCTTAGGAATGATGTTGCTATTCACAATATGCAGATTTTAACTGGAAAAATTACTGCCAAACAATTTTTCTAAAGTGCTTGAACCAACATATACTCCCGCCAGCAGTTTATGAGAGTTCTTTTAGCTATACATACATTTGTTTTCTGTATTTTTATTTTTAGTCACTGTTGTGGGTGTGCAGTGGTATCTCATTATGGTTAAAATTGCATTTCCCTGATGACTAATAAGGTTAAGCACCTTTTTATGTACATGTTGGCTGTTTTGATATCCTCCTTTGGATAGTGCTTATTGGAATTTTCTTGTCCATTTTTCTCTTGAGTTTTCTGCTTATATTCATAATATTTTTGTATCATTTATTATATTCTGGGTAAGAGTATTTCCATTATTAATTTCTGTATAACAAATGACCCCAAGTGCAGCAGTGTAAAACAAAACCCAATTATAGTTGCTGATTCCATGGATCAAGGATTTGGTTAGGACACAGCGAGGATGACTTATCTCCATTCCTCAATGTGTGAAACCTCCTCTGGGAGTACTGAAATGGTTGGCAGTATGTTGAATGTCTGGAAACATCTGTAGTCTTATTTGCTCACATGTCTCTTACAAAGGCTTGGCTTGGCTGACTTCATTATCTGGCACACTTGCAGATGGCCCTTTCATGTGATTTGGACTTCTGCACAACAGAACTTCCTTAGGAATGTTAGATTTCTTACATGGTGTCATTAGATATCAAAATGAATATTCCTGTAGCAAGGCAGAAGCTTGCCTTGCCTTCTATGATCTGGCATTAGAAGTAACAGCAGTACCTCCACTTTACTGTTCAAAGCAATCCCGACTTTCTCAGATTCATGTGGAGGGAAGTTAGCCTCTATTCATAGGAAAAGTGTCACAACATTTGGTGCCATGATTTTAGACACCATAATCCACCATCTGGTGACATATTTACATTCTTCCCCAGGCAAACACATTGTGACTCTCCCAGATCCCCCACCTATGCCCCCCACACCTTCCCTGTTATGGCATTAAGTCCAAGATACTGTCATTTAAATCAAATCCAACTGTCAATAAGACTGTTCAATTTCTTGAGTATAGTTCTTCTTAAACTAAAGACTTATAAACTAAAGTAACAAGTTATATAACCCACATGATATATTGTAAGGGTAAGCACAGGATATCCTTAGTAGACACGCCTGTTCAAAAATGGGATAATTGAGGGCTGGGGTTATGGTTCAGGGGTAGAGTGCTTGCCTAGCATGTGTGAGACACTGGGTTCGATCCTCAGAACCACATGAAAATAAAATAAAGATATTGTGTCCACCTACAACTAAAAAATAAATATTTTTTAAAAATGGGATAATTGAGAAGTACACAAATTTCATTGCTCCATAGCAATCCTCAATCCACTTGGGCACATGTTGCCAGACTTTTTTTATTAGGGCCACATCCTGCTCCTTAGAAGTGATTTTTCCCTTCCTTTTGACTCCGTCATCCTTGTTCTTTGTTGTGTTCTCTGAATCTTCCTTTCCCTTCAACAGTTGTCTGGGTTTTCAGGGCAGTCATTTTTCAATCTGCTTCTTGGCTGTAGAAATTGGAGTAGAGTCTAAAAATTTATTTTATTTTATATTGTCTCTGTATGTTTCAGTATATGCTGATTCAGTTAACTTAAAATTGCAGATATTTATATATCAATGTATAATCGGTCAAAGGCCAAACCCACAAATCTCTTAAAGAGACAAGCCTTTCCTTGGACTCACTATGAGGCAGTCAGGTCACTGTAATATCCTCAAAGTTCCTAAAAATTCTATGTTCAGGAGACATTCCTATTACTTAAATGAATTAAGAGTCTCAGAAAATATTTTTTTCTGTCAGAGAGGATTTATGAAAGTTCACCTTAAAATTTTTGGTGTCTTAAGAATTTTATAGTCGCACCTTTGGTGGCTTTTTCATGTTTTCTGGATAACATTTTGGATTATTTTCAGAACACAGTAGTTTCTAGAAAGAAATTTCAGGATTCTGCTATATTTTCTTCAAATTCATCTTTTAAAGCACAGTTGTTACTGCCTCCTTGCCTAATTATGTTATACCTCAAGTCCAGACAGAAATGCTAACTTGGTCTACACTATCAGCCAGCCATATTTATGGACTCACACAAAAATATTTATTCTCACAAAGTGTTTACTGATTGGGAAGATGAGATGTAAGAAGTACCAATGAAGATTGTGGGCCAACTACCAAATGGTAGGGTATATTCTGAGGGAGCACACAAGGGAATGGAAATGGAGCTAACATTCCCTACCTCATGAGGTAAACATTGTACCTGTCTCCAATCCCTTCCTCACTCCTTAAATTCCTATTCTTTCCCATGTGAGAGGTGTCAACTGGCACTGTACCTAAAAGAAAACACTTCTTTCTTTGTCATTCTCTAAGGGTCCTCATACCCAGCACAAGGTTTGTAGAAAAGTTCAACAGCTGGATTCTCTCACCAACTGTGCCACTATAAGGGGACGTATGTCAAAGATCATGCAGATGATTCAGCAGTGTCTGTTAGACAGTTCTGAATAGTTTCACCTATAGCAGAAACTTATGGTTTGTGTTTATATTCTGTTAATACTCTCTTTTGATGAACAAAAGCTCTGATTTTTGGTGTAGTTCAGTTTTTAAAACTTTTCCTTTAGGGCTATGAAATTTTCACCTGCTACGAGGTCATGATGTTATTCTCCTATGTATCCTCCTAACAGGTTTACTGTGTTATTCTCCTCATTTAGATTGACAAGATGCCTGGGATTATTTTTTCAGTTAGAGTTCAAATTTTATTTTTTAGGCACAGATATATCCAATGTAGCCAGACTAATGTACTGAAAATGTTACTTTTCCATTGTCAAAAATAAACTCCTCAAATATGCATGGGTCTGCTTTCAGATTCTTTCTTTTACATTATATATTTGTCTGTCCTGTGCCAATATCACTGTCTAAATTTATATTGCTTTTGTAAGTTGTTTTAATAAACTAGTCTACTGATATGTTTTATATCCAATAAAGTTTATCTGTTTTAAGTATGTAACTTGATGAATTCTGACAAATGCATACAGTTGTCTAACCTCCCATGATTAAAATATAATGACTAAGCCCAAGTTCCTCTACAAAGTCTCCTATGATAGCTTGTAGAAGTTTCATAACTTAGTATTTTACATTTAGGTCTATGATACATTTTGCATTAGTTTTTCTCAGAATACAAGATTTGTGTCTAGATTTATGGAATTTATTTTGCATACTGATGTCTAGATGTTCCAGCATCATTTGTTGAAAAGACTATCATTTCTTACATCAAATTGCCTTGATTCCTTTGTCAAGGATCAATTGTCTACATTAGTGTAGGTCTATATATGGGTTCCCCATTACATTATTTTAACCTACTTGTCTAGTCTCTCATGAATAACAGTGTCTTGATTATTTCTAGTAAAGCTTGAAGTCAAATATTGGAAGTTGTCTGACTTTGCTCCTCTTCAATGTGTTGCCTACTCTAGGTTTCTGTTTTTCCATATGAACTTTAGATTCAGTTTTCAAGTAGATAACTTTCTGGGACTTTGAAATTTCATTGAATGTGTATCATGTTCGGAAGAACTGACAACATAACTGTTTTGAATCTTTTTATTTATGAACTTGTACTATTTGTTTAAATCTTCTTTCACTCTTATTTTCAAAGTTGTTTAGTTTTCCTAATATAACTGTTATCCATATTTTGTTAGATTTATCCCTAAAATATTTTGATTTGTTTAGTTCTAATGTAAATAGTGTTGTGTTTTAAATTTTAGACTCCTGTTACTTTTTTCTAGCATATAGGAAATCATTTAACTTGTATATTAACCTTGCACCCCACAACCTTGCAATAATCATTTGTTAGTTCCAGGAAATATTTTGTTGATTCTTTTATATTTTCTACATGAATTGCCATGTCATTTGTATGTTTTTTATTTCCTTTTCTTGCCTTACTGCATTAGCTTGAACTTTCACTATGATGTTGAGTAAGAGTGGTGGTAAGGAGCATGCTTGCCTTTTCTCCAATCTTAGCAGAAAGCTTGTTATTTCTCACACTAAGTCTGATGTTAATTGTTTATAGAAGAGATTTTTAACATTCTCACAACAAAGATATGATCACTGGTGAAGTGATAGATATGTTAATTAGTTTAATTGATTCTATAATGTATATATGGATCAATATTGTACCCCTTAAATATACACAATTATTTGTTAATTAAAATAAATTTTGTTTTTTATTTTTATAGGTTCTTTTTAGATATACATGACAGTAGAATCTGTTTTGACACAATTATAAAAGCATGGAATATATCTTATTCTGATTCAGTCCCCAGTCCCCAGTACCTCCCATTCCCTTCCCCTCTCCGACCTCTACTGATCTTTCTGCCATTAAAATGTATTTTCAATATCTGATATTAGCTGCACTGATTTGTAGATATGTTTATCAAGTTGAGAAACTTCCCCTGTATTTCTAGTTTGCTAAAATTTTTCATTGTGAATGGCTGTTAGATTTTGTAAAATACTTTTACTTCATCTTTTATTTTTGTACTAGGGATTGAAGCCAGAGATGCTTAACCACTGAGCCACATCACCAGTCTGTTTTGTTTTTTTTTATTTTGAGACAGTCTTGTTAAATTGCCAAGGCTGACCTCAAACTTGTGATCCTTCAGCCTCAGCTTCCTAAGTTGCTGGGATTCTAGGCATGACCACTATGCCTGGCTTTTTCTTCACCTATTGATGTGATTACAGGACTTTTCTTCTTTAGCCTGTTGATGTGATTTACTAATTAATTAAATTGTGAATTGTGAATGAGCATTGCATGTCTAAAATAAATCCCATATACTCCTTTTTATATCCTGTCAACTTTGATTTGCTAATATTTTGAATGTATTTTCATATCTATGCTTATGAGAGATGTTGATCTATTATTGATCTATAGTGTCCTTTCTTCCAAAGTATTGTTCTGATGACGGCATTAGGATAATGCTGATCTCACAGAGTTAGGGAATATTCTCTGTGCTCCTGTTTTGTGGAAGACATGGTAGAGAATTGGCATCATTTCTTCATTAAGTTTGGTAAAATTCAACAGTGACACCATCTGGGGATGATGCTTTCTATTTGAAAGGTTATTAATTACTGACTGAATCTTTACATAGATACTCAGATTAACTGTTTCTACGTATGTGGGTTTTAGTAGACTTTTTTTCAAGCAATAGGTCCATTTCATCTAACTTACTAATTTGTGGA
>PVHX01022688.1:5727-27311 GCA_004024805.1 Geosciurus inauris
TCCCCCCCCCTTTCTCACTTCCTCCCTTCTTTTTATCCCATCCTCCTCCTCTTTCTCCTCCTCTACCTCTTCTTCCTCTTTCCCCCATCTCTCTCTCCATCTTCTCCTATTTGGCTCTCTCATTTCCATCACTGTACCTTTCAGATTCTAGGTATCTTGATATCCTTGAATTCTCTGTATCTTAAACTTGGGGATACTACTAGGCAATAATCTGATGAAATTTATAGTTCAACTCTTTTTTCCCCTTTCTCTTATGGATAAATTATCCTGCACTGCCTATTACTTTATGTCTTGAAACTATTCTTTAGTAATTTTTGTTCTTTTTGTTGTTATTTACAGTGGAAGGATAAATCTAACCAGAAGCTCTCCACCTGATCTTTTGTTTATTTTAGTTTGGGTTTGATATTAAATTAGCCCAAAAATCTGTGGCAGATTTTGGCTAAGTTGTTTCCACTTTTAAAGTGCCAATTGTGTAAACTAATAATGAAACTATGTATCAGTTACTATGCTTTAGAGGGGAAAGAGTTTGCTAGGACTTCTGTAACCAAGTACCATAGATTGGGTGACTTAAGCAACAAAATTTATTTTCTCGTAGTCCTGGAAATTAGAAATAGGAGATCAAGTTGTCAGTGGGGCTAGTGCTAGTTTCTTCTGAGGCCTCTCTTTGGCTTGTAGATGGTCAACTTCTCCCTGCATCTTCACATGGGGTTTCCATCTGTACTTGTCTGTGTGCAAATTTCCTTTTTTTATAAGGAAACCAGTTATATTGGATTAGGGCCCACCTAATGACCTCATCTTATGCTAAAAGAGTCCCAGGGTCTGCAGTCTGTTTACAGTTACATTTCAAATAACCCCTGTTTATTATCCTAGTTTCTACATATTTGTGACTGCAATTCCACTTGATACACACACAACACTTTAAGGAAACATTGATTAAATTAGAAGACTGCATAGATTTTATTATTGCTAAAGGGAATGGGAACTGTCACATTGGCTGCAGCTGGTATAATGAGTTCTTCATATAACCTCCATCATCCTCATATTATTGTTCATTTACTTCCATTCATAACCTATGAGAAGTTTTTAAATTTTTTTTAATTCTGGAAAGTGGGACCTAGACAGATGAATAAAGAGGACAGAAGTAATGATAATGGATGTGTTCCCAGCCCCGTGGGCTGAGTGACATCTTGTGGTTAGTGAAGAGTGAGAACCAGAAGTTGCAGGGAGCATCTAAGAAAGGCTCTGAAACTCTGAGCACAAGCACATTAGCTTTATATCCCAGGCAACAAAGTATAACAGAATAGGGAAGCCCTTTCCTGTGCCTCTTTATGAGAGTCATTGATAGATACTTCAGCAATTGGGCACTTTCGAGACAAGCAGAGACAGCTTGCTTGACACTATAGGTGGTATCAGTGGTGATGCTTTCTGAGTAGCTTGACAGGTGGCAGATATGGACAAATGGGACCCAGAAATGGAATAAAAAACATAGTGAATATGTACTAGTAACCACAGCTGATAGATTAGTTCATAGTCACATGTGAGGTGTCCATTTGCTACAGTTTCCCAGCAGATATTTTTATTGTATTCATATAGACACACATAGTCATGGAAACATATATAGTAGTACATCCTTCTCTGAGGTTTTGCTTTTTATGGTTTCAGTTACCTGCACTCAATCACATTCTGAAAATATTAAATGAAAATTTCTGGAAATAAGCAATTTAAAAATTTTAAATTGTATACCATTCTGAGTACCATGATGAAATCACATTTGGTGCTGCTCCATCCTACCCAAGATGTGAATCAAACTTTCATCCAGTGTGTTTACACTCTATTTGCTACCCATCCATTTGCAACTTAGTACACAACTCAGTTATCAGATCAACTGCCCCAGTACTGCACTGCTTGTGTTCAACCATCCCTTACTTTACTTCATAGTGTCCCCAGAGCACAAGAGTTGTGCTGCTGCCAATTCAATTATGCCAAACAGAAACTAAAAAATGCTTCATTTAAGTGAAAAGGTAAAACTTCTCAGTAAGAAAAGGGGAAAGTATATGCTGAGTTTGCTAGGAGTACAATAAGATATTTTGAAAGAAAGAATACATTCACATAATTTATTATTGTATATTGTTATAATTGCTCTAATTTGTTAGTAGTTATTGGTAATCCCTTACTGTGCCTTATGTATAAATTAAACTTTATCATAGGTATGAATGATGTATATTGTATATGTAAAGTTCAATACTATCCACAGTTTCAGGCATCCACTGAAGGTCTTAGAACATAACATCCATGCATAAAAGGTAAGGGGACTGTTGTACTGATAGCATGAATGTATACATAGAATAACAAAATTACCTACAGTTAAATATTGTCATTGATAAGTGAATTTGTCAATTTCACCGGAGAAAAAGTCAATATGCAAAAATCTATTTTATTTCAGTATACTAGCAATAAGCAATTATGAATGAAAACTTTAAAAGATACTATTTATAATAACATACCTACTAATTGATTTAACAAAACCTCTGTACATGAAACTATAAAATGTTAGAGAGAAGATGAAATAAATATTAACAAATGGGAGAATTTACTAAATTCATGGAATGAAGGACTGGACATTGTAAAGATGTCAGTTCTAATCAAATTAATTTGTAGATGTAATGCAATTCAATCAAAATCTCAGCATATTCTTCTTTCTTTTGGCTGAAATGTATAAGCTGACTCTAACATGTATAAATAATGCAAAGAGGCAACAATAGCCAAGACAATCATAAAGTAGAAAAACAAATGGACGAATAAAGCTATCAGATAGTAACATTTGTACAACTACATTAATAAAGACTGTGTGGTCTTTTCAAAAGGTTAAACAAATAGACCAATAGAACAGAATAAAGAAATATGTCGACATGCATGTGGATATTTCATTTATGATGAAGAGGACACTGCAGAGCAGTGGGAAAGGGGATCCCTTTAATTTAATTGTGCTATGTCAATAGAAAGAAAGAACAAATGAAACTTGGCCACAACTTCATGCCTATACAAAAATCATTTTTTTTGTGTGATGCTGGGGATTGAACTCAAGGTTAAATAATACTCTTCCTAGAAAATAACATAATATAAGATTATGGCTTGCACTAGCAAATACTTCTTAAATAGGACATACAAATGTCTCTAATCATTAAAAGAATTAATAGAGTGAAAAGGCAAGCCACAGAGTAGAGCAAATGTTTGCAAAATATAAAATGACAAAAGACTCATGTAAAAATAAATAAAGAATTCCTACAAATCAGTAGGAAAAAAATTTTTTAGATACCAAAAAATTGGCAAAAGCCTTGAGGCACTTAATAAAAGCAGACAATTAATATTTTAAAAGTTTTGCAATAGTATAAGTTGTCAGGGAAGTTCCAATTAAAGCCACAATGATAAACCTCTATATACTCAACAATGCCAAAATTAAAGAGTGACCGTAGCAAGTGAATATTTGAAACAGCAGTTCTTATATATTGTGGGGAAAAATGTGAATTGGCACAACCATTTTGGAAAACATTTTGGCAATCTCTACTAAAACTAAATATGTGGATTTATAACGTATATAAAAGGCTTATCCCTACAGTAACATTTCAATAAAATTATGTACAAGATACATGGGGTTAAAATACTTTGAAAAGACAGTAGGGTAAGGGAAAGATTCTGGTGAAGTACGGCTTTTAAGAGTAGACTATCGCGGCTGGGATTATGGTGTAGTGGTAGCGTGCCCGCCTCGCACGCATAAGGCACTGGGTTCGATCCTCAGCACCACATAAAAATAAAATAAGGGTATTATGTCACCTACAACTAAAAAATAAACATTTAAAAAAAAAGTAGATTGTTGCTTGTTGACTGCTGCAGTCAACAAGCAGCAATCATTTTGCAAAATGGACTGGCAAGATGAAGCTAAGTGTTGGATATCTGTGAACAATGGGAACAATCTTGAGAAACAGGTTCCGTGAAGAAGCAGAAGAGAGAAAAGATTATTAATGAATAAAAATCCTTCACTGAACAGCCGAGATGTTTGATAACTATCATTATGAAGTTTCATAACAATGTGTGATATAAACTCTTTCCCTTGCTTGGATTTGAAGGCTTCACAGGTGTACCTGGAACAAGAACAAGAACTGCCCATGGGGATCACATCACATGTTGGTGGTGATGGCTATTGTGCCAGACATATTTTCACAAGTATAATACCCTCATTATTCCTGAAAGAAATGAACCTATAGATTGAAAATGGCCTTTTTGCCTTTAGAGGTCATATCTTTGAAGTTGACTTGGGAAAATATCATAATATCTGCCCTTCCACTTCCCAGCTGGTGGCCCTGAAAACAGTTTTTGAGGATCAAATAAATTCAGAAATAATGCAAGACTTACAGATCAAGAAGAATAACTTTCAGAAAGAATGTGTTGCTCAGGGACATACAGAGACTAAAAATTCAACCAAGGAGGGTTTTAAGTACAAGATTAATGATACAAACAAATTGGCATTAAACACATGGCAACAGAATTAAAAATAGAAAAATAAAAGAAAGAACCCCAGGCCATGTGACAATAATAGCTCACGATATGCTTAAAACATAGCTAAGAGGAACTCAAGGGGAACAGTTTGGGTCCAAGGTTGCTTTAAGGTGTTATTATAACATAGTATGACTGTGGAAAAATGAGAGGAAGGTTATAGAGTAAGATAATGAAGTGGAGGAAAGGGAGAGTACAAAGGCAGAAAACACAGCCATGTCCATTAGAAAAAGGTGCCTGTTATCATAATAATTCCCTAAAGTCACAAGCCTGTAGAATGAATGCTTATATGTTCATGTTCCAGATAGATCAAATTAATCCACATGCCCAGTATTGCCTAATCAATGTTTTTTAAGTAGTAGGCTATCAAAGACTTTTTCACATTAATGCTGAGGGAACAAGCAGGATGATAAAGTAGATTCAAGGGAGGATACAAGCAATTGAACTTAAGATGGTGAAATAAAAACATGCTGAAATAAAATTCTAAGTTAGACGTAAAACTGGTTAGTGTCCTTATAAGCAGTAAAACAATAAACTTTGGGGTTGTGTTTTCCTCTGGAAATTATTACTTTGCATTTGCAACAGACAAAAGATGTTGCAGCTGTACCTTCTGTAATTAACAGCTAACTGCAGAATCTGGACCCTAATTATTAATAAATAGTAAATAATGAATGAAAGTTACAATTTCCTAGACCATAAGATGAATCTTAGGAAGGCTTTCTAGGCAATACAATAGAATGTGGGTTGGCAGACAGGGACACGTTGTAAATATTACATTACTGAACATCATTCTTTTGCATGTGAATATTCAATTGTCCCAGCACCATTTGTTAAAAAAAGACTATTCATTCTTCAATGAATTCTCAGGGTATCCTTATCAAAAGTCAATTGACTATATCCATAAGGATTTATTTCTAGGTTCTCAGTTTTACTCTACTGATTTATATGTCTATTCTTATGCAGTACCACACTGTCTTCATTACTACAGAACTGCAAGTCCTTAAGCTTTGTTCTTTTTCAAGAGTATTTAGGCTGTCCTGGGTCCCTTGCATTTCTATATGAATTTTAGGATCAGTTTGTTGATTTTGGCAAAACACGAGATGGGATTTTAATTTTTTTGGTACTGGGGATTGAACTCAGGGGTGCTCGACCACTGAGCCACATCCTCAGCCCTATTTTGTGTTTTATGCAGAGACAGGGTCTCACTGAGTTGCTTAGTGCCTCACCATTGCTGAGGCTGGCTTTGAACTCGTGATCCTCCTGCCTCAGCCTCCCAAAGTGCTGGGATTACAGGCGTGCACCACCACACCTGGCTTAGATGGTATTTTAATAGAGATTGGATTGAATCCATAGATCAATTTAGGGAGTATTACTACCTTAACAATATTGTCTTCATTTTTGATTTGTTAGTTGCTACTGTATAAATATACACTTTACTTCTGAACCTTACATACTGCAACCTTATTGAACTTCTTTTCTTAAAATTGCTTTCAAATGCATTATATAGAATTTTCTATTTACATGATCTTTTATATGCAAATAGTCTTATTTATTGTTTTCCAATCTAGACATCATTTATTTCTTTTTCTTGACTTATTGCCTTGGCTAGAACATCCAGCCCAATGTTGAATGGAAATGGTAAGAACAGACATCCTGAATTTTTCCTGACCTGTGGGTATAACTTAAAATTTTTACCAAAATGCATGATGTTAGCTGTGGGTTTTTCATGAATAACCTATATAAGTTTGAGGAAATGATTTTCTATTCCACCATCACTGAGTATTTTTATCATGAATGACTTTTTCAAATATTTCTCTGCATATATTAAGATTAACATGTGCCTTTATTCTAGTAATATGCTATCTTATAATTGTCAGATGATAAACCAACCTTGTATTTCTGGGATAAATCCCACTTGGTTATGGTGTATAATCTTTTCTATATGTTACTGTATTTGGTTTGCTAGTATTTTGTTGAGGAGTTTTGCATCTATATCTATAATATAATTCATCCATAGTTTTCTATTGTTTTGATGTAATTGTCTGCTTTAGATATTAAGGCAATAGCACCCTCATAGAATGGGTTAGAGATGAATCATTTTATTTTTGGAAGAGCTTGTCAAGAAATGGAATTAATTCTTTTAATGTTTAATAGATTTCACCAGTGAAGTTATCTGGGCCTGGATTTTTCTTTATGAAAACTTGAAAAGTTGCCATTTTGACCTATTTACCTATTACAGTCTATTAAGATTTTCTATTTTTCTCTTGAGTAAATTTCAATAGTTTCTGTATTTCCAGGAATTAATTCATTTTACTCTAATTTATTTAATTTGTTGGCATATAACTATTTATTGTATTCCCTTGTAATATCTATTAGTCTTTTTTCTGTTGCTAATAGCACAATACCTACTGGTCTGTTTAACTTATAACAGACTACTATAAGTTATCAAGAAAAGGGGTTTATTTTGGCTTACAGTTCTGGAGGTTCAATATCAAAGGGCTCTATTGTGTTGACCTTCGTGCTGGCAGAATCCTGAGGTGATGCAGGGCATCACTTGGCAAGAGATGGGGATTGTACATGTGACTCTGTGTGTGTCTCTTCTTGTCTCCTTCTTCTGGAAACCACTAATTCTTCCTTTTACTATCTGTGTAGTTTTGCCTTTTCCACAATATCATATAGTGAGAATCAGAGTATATAGAATTTTGGACTGGCTATCATTTCATTAATAAGAAAATTAAAATGTATTTAGCTCCATCCTCCTCCCCTTTGCTTTTGGGCTGCCAGGAGCTGAATGAGTTTCCTCTGACATTCCTTTCTTCCATGATGTTCTGCCTTATCTCAGTTCCAGAGCAAAAGAATCACCCAACCATGGACTGGCCGTCTGAAGCTATGAGCACAAAATAAACTTTTCTTCCTCCAATTCAGTCTTGTCGGGGATTTTGGTTATACAAATGAAAAGCTGACTAATACAAAAATTAGTACTGAGAAGTGGGGTCATTGCTGTAATTATACTTGACTGTGTGGTTCAGAAACCTTTGAAAGTGGCTTGCAGGTAGATTTTTGAAAAGTTTGGAGATGCAGGCTGGATAAGCCTTGGAATGTGGTTTGCAGATCATAATAAGCAATTCTGATAGGAGCTCAGAAGACCAAAATGCAGAGAGGAATACAGAGAGTAAAGATTGTATTCATGAGGTTTCAGATGGGAATGAGAACTCTGTTGGGAACTGGAATATCAGCCATTCATGTTACACTGTGGCAAAGAACTAGTCTACATTTTGTCCATGCCCTGAGACTTTATGTGAGGCTGAATTTAAAGGTGACAGACTAATTAATCTGGCAGATAAAATTTCAAGGAAGAATGGCATTCAGGCAATGATCTGGGTATAGCTTGCAAGTTTTAGCAATATTTTCTGTGAGGACTGAGATAGAAAGCAGTGGAGGAAAATTTTGATAAACTTGCAGTTTGGACATGTAAAATTTGATCCAGGGATGGTTTGATTGCTAAAGAGATTGCTTCCACTAAAGAGAAGTTAAATACTATGCACTGAGACAATAGGGAAGAGGACTTGAGGGTATCTAGGAATGAGCAAGATGAAACCATGGCAGGCTCAAAGGTATACATGTGAGAACTTGTTTAAGATACCATGGGGGGCTGGGATTGTAGCTCAGTGGTAGAGCATTTGCCTTGCATGCATGAGGCCCTGGGTTCGATCCTCAGCACCACATACAAAGCAATAAAATAAAGACATTGTGTCCATCTACAACTAAAAAAATATTTTAAAAAATACCATGGGGGCACCCCCACTTGCACAGGGGTGCCTATAAAGTTGTTTCCCCAGCATTTGTTTCACCATGCCTCGTCACCCAGGAACACAGAAGCTGCTACAGCTGTGGTCCAAGGAGGGCTGGCTAATATGCCAGCTAGCAGCAGACCTTAGTGTTGCCCACATGGTGTTGGTTCTGTAGGAATTCAGGATGCAGGAGTTAGGGGCTTCCACTGAAATTTCAAAGGAAGGCCTAGGAGATCAGGCAGTGTGTAGCAAAATCTGAATCCCAACAGGCTGTCCCCAAGAGTGTTAGTGCAGGTAACTAGATTGAAATGAGCAGGGGGATGGGGTTGGAAAAATAGGACTCTATCTTGAATGACTAAAGTCCACCGCACCTTGAATGACAGAAAACCCTACCCATGAACCACAAACCCTCCACTCCTGTGCATTTTTCTTAAGTACTGATGAAAAAAAAATTTAAAGAATTTTTTTATTAGTTGCCAAGTGCAGTGGCACATGCCTATAATCCCAGCAACATGGGAGGCTGAGACAGGAGGATTGCAAGTTTGAGGCCAGCCTCAGCAACTTAGCAGGGCTCTAAGCAACTCAGCAAGACCCTGTCTCAAAATAAAAAATAAAAATGGAGCCGGGTGTGGTGGCTCATGCTTGTAATCCTAGCACTTTGGGAGGCTGAGACAGGAGAATCGCAAGTTCAAAGCCAACCTCAGCAACGGCGAGGCACTAAGCAACACAGTGAGACCCTGTCTCTACATAAAACACAAAATAGGGCTGGGTATGTGGCTCAGTGGTCGAGTACCCCTGAGTTGAATTCCTGGTACCAAAAAAAAAAATTAAATTAAATTAAAAAAATAAAAATGGCTAGGGATGTGGCTCAGTGTTAAAGCATTTCTAAATTCAATCCCCAATACCAAAAAAAGAAGAATTTTTATTAGTGAATTTATACATAGTATTTTTTTCATTTTGATACAATTATATAATTACGGCATATAATTTGCTCAAATTCATTCCCTGGAATTTCCCCTTTCCCTTCCCTCCTCCCTGCCCCTATTCCCTTTCATCTATTTACTGGTCTTCCTTCTATTTATTCATAGTTTTTAAAAATTAGTGTTTTATAGATATACATAAAGGTGAAATTCAATGTGGTATATTCATGTATGTACATAGGATAGTTCAGTCACTTTCATTCCACCATTTCTACTTTTTCCAATCCTTCTTCTCAACCTCTTAATCCTCTTCCTCTACAATCACTCTTCTATTTTCATAGGATTCCCCACCATGCTTTTCCCCCTTATTTTAGTCTATCTTGCACATATGATGGAAAACATTCAACCCTTGACTTTCTGCGTCTCACAAATTTCACGTAGCATGAAGTTCTCCAGTTCCATCCATTTAACAGCAAATGCCATAATTTTGTTCTTCTTTATGACTGAGTAAAACTCCATTGTGCATATATAATACATTTTCTTTATCCATTCATCTGTTTACAGGTATCTGGAATGGTTCCATAACTTGGCTATTGTAAATTGTGCTGTTATAAACATTGGTGTGGATGTATTCCTATAGTGTGCTGACTTAGATCTTTTACATATATACCAAGGTGTGGATAGCTGGGACTTATGGTGATTCCATTCTAATTTTACCGTAATTGCCATACTTCTTTCCAGAGGGGTTGTACTAAATTGTAGCCCCAGCCACAAAGTATGAGTGTACCTTTTCCCCACATCCTTCTGTGGGGAGCTAGCTCTATGCTACGCCCTAATGACTAGCCATTGTGTGTAAATGGGAAGGGCACAAAAGAAGGAGGAACTATATGATTGGTTTACATTTACTGTTGGTTCTGCGAATGTGCAGCTTGTGGACAGAATTCAGGGGGCTTACGTGCCTTGCCACATGGACAGCTGTGGCCTACGTGCATTGTCTCTGATTGACCAAATGGCCCAATAAGTTGAATGCTTGTTCTGCAAATAAACGGGTGCCTACTCTGACTGTACTCCCTGGCGTGTCTGATTGTCCTTGGAGGGCTGGGAATGGACAGCCAGTCAGCTCCAACTCTTCCCAACTTCCGCGGCTAGGTGAATGTGGGGGTGCCCCTTTGACCTGCTGGCTTGGGACAGACTGCGACCCCCGCACTTACCAGCATTTATTATTTGTATTCTTGATAATTGTCAGTCTGCCTGGACTGAGATGAAATATATCAGTGTAGTTTTGATTTTCATTTCCCTGATTGCTAAGGACACTGAATATGTTTTTCATGTATTCATTGCCTGTTTTTACTTCTTTTGCAAAGTTTCTGTTTAGTTCTTTGCCAATTTATTAATTGGATCCTTGGTTGTTATTTTGGTTTTGATATTAAATTTTTGAGTTCTTTATATATTCTGGATATCAATCCCTTGTCAGAGAAACAGGTGGCAAATGTTGTCTCCCATTCTGTAGGCTTTCTCTTCATGCTCTATTTTTTTCTTTGCTGCAGAAGAGCTTTTTAATTTGATGTCATCCCACATATTAATTTTTGTTTTTATTTCTTGCACTTTAGGAATCTTGTTAAGGAAGTTTGTGTCTGTGCCACTATGTTAGAGTGGTGGCCTTATGTTTTCTTCTAGCAATTTCAAGGTTTCTATTCTAGTTCCTAGATCTTTGATCCACTCTGATTTGACATTTGTGCAGGTTAAGAGATAAGAATCTAGCTTCATTTTTCTACATATGGATATTCAGTTTATTAATGCCATTTGTTAAAGAGGCTGTCTTTTCTCCAACATAAGTTTTTCGCACCTTTGTCAAGTATCAGATGACTGTAAGTACATAGATTTTTATTTGTGTCTTCTGTTCTATGCCATTGGTCTCTATGTCCATTTTGGTGCCAATATCATGCTGTTTTTGTTACTATAGTTCTATAGTATAATTTGAAATCTGCTATTGTGATCCCTCCAGCACATTGTTCTTCTTGTTCAGGACTACTTTGGGTATTCTTGTTTTCTTATTCTTCAAAATTAATTTTTGAACTGTTTTTTTCTTGTTCTGTGAAGAATGTCTTGGTAATCCTCAAAGGAGGATTGCATTGAATCTCTATAATGCTTTTGATAGTATGGCCAATTTGATAATATTCTGCCTATTCAAGGACATGAAATATCTTTCCATCTTCTAAGATATTCTTCAATGCCTTTCTTCTATGTTCTACAATTTTCATTGTAGAGGTTTTCATTTGCTTGTTTAGATTTATTGCCAAATGTTTTATTTTACTTTTTGAATCTATTGTGAATGGGATTGTTTTCCTGATTTCTTTTACAGAAGATTCATTATTGGAGTATGGGAAAGTGATTGATTTATATATGTTTATCTTGTGTCCTGCTGTCTGCTAAATTTATTTATCAGTTATGGAAATTTTCTGGTGGAGATTTTTGGGTCTTCTAAATATAGGTTCAGGTCATCAGGAGAGATAACTTGACTTATTCTATTCCTATTTGTATCCCTTTAATTTCTTTCTCTTGCCTGATAGCTCTGGCTAGAGTTTCAAGGACTATGTTGAATAGGAATGTTGAGAGTGGGCATCCTTATATTGTTCCTGATTTTAGAGGAAATATTTTTGGGTTTTCTTTATTCAGTATGATATTGGCCTTGTGTTTGTTGTACATAGCCTTTACAATGTTAAGGTAAGTTCCTTCTATCCCTAGTTTCTCTAGTGCTTTAAACATGAATGGGTGTTTTAACTTTGGATGGGATGGGGGAAGGTAGAGGAGTGGAGGGGGATTGGGAGTAGCAAAAAAGGGTTGAATGAGATGGACATCACTAGCCTAGGTACATGTATAATAAGACACAAATGGTGTGACTTTATCTCGTTTGCAACTAGAGAGACAGAAAATTGAGCTCTATATATGTACTATGACTTGAAATGCATTTTAATGAATAAATAAATTAATTATAAATTAATAATAATAATAAATAAATAGATTTTTTTAAAAAACATGAATGGGTGGTGCTGGACTGTGTTGAATGCTTTTGCTACATCTATTGAGATAATCAAATGATTCTTGTCCTTAACTCTACTTATGCAGTGAATTATATTTATTGATTTGTGTATATTGAAACAATCTTGCATCTCTGGGATGAAACCCATTTAATATGGTGCACTATCTTCTTGATGTGTTTTTTAAATGCTATGCCACTGAGCCAAAACCCCAGGCCTCTTGGCGTGTTTTTAATGTGGTTTGCCAATGTTTTTAAAGGATTTTTGCTTCTATGTTCACCAGGGATGTTGGTCTAAAGTTTTCATTCCTTGATGTGTCTGCCTGGTTTTGGTATTAGGGTGACACTAGAGTTATAGAATAAATTAGTCTATTCCATGGACTAATTTGAGAAGGATTGGCATTAGTTCTTCTTTAAAGGTTTGTCAGAACCCAGCTGAGAATCTATCTGTTCCTGGGCTTTGTTGTAAATTTTTAATTGCTGCTTCAATTTCATTACTTGATATTGGTCTTTTTAAGTATTTTTTTTTATATCCTCATGGTTCAATTTGGATACTCATATGTGTCTAGAAATTTTTCAATATCTTTAAGAGTTTCTATTTTATTAGAGTGTAAATTTTCAAAATAGCTTCTAATGATCCTTTGGATTTCAGAATTGTATGTGGTGATATCTACTTTTTCATCTCTAATTTTTTTTTGATTTGGGTCTTCTCTTTCTTTTGGTTAGTTTGGCTGAGAGTTTATCAATCTTGTTTATCTTTTCAAAGAACCAGTTCTTTGATTAATCAATGCTTTCACATTTTCTTTTTCTTTTCTTTTCTTTTTTTGTACCAGGGATTTAACATGGGGGCACATAACCACTGAGCCATATCCTCAGATCTTTTTATTTTTTTATTTTGAGACAAGGTCTCACTAGGTTCCTTACAGTCTTGCTAAGTTGCAGAGACTGGCTTCAAACCTGCAAACCTCCTGCCCCAGCCTCCCAAGCCACTGGGATTACAGGCAATCCTTCACATTGTTTATTTGTTCTCAATTTCATTAATTTTTGCTCTGATCTTAATTATTTCATGTCTTCTACTGATTTTAGAATTAGTTTCCTCTTCTTTTTTCTATGACTTTGAGGTGTAACAGATTATTTATTTGATATCTTTATATTTTCTATTTTTTAAATGTAGGAACTCAGTGCTATAGGCTTTCTTCTTAGAACTGCCTTCCTTCTACCCCAGAGATATTATAGTTGTCCTATGAAGCCACATTAAACATATTTATGTTGTCCTATGGATCCACATTAAACACATTTAAGAATATACATGCACCTATTCTATTCCAAATATCTTTTTCAGTTTCTAATGAGGAAATTATAAAAAGAAGTCTCCAAAAAGTTCTGTACAGCAAGGGAAAGAAAAATAATGGTTCATTGTCATTCCTCAACTGTAATACTGAAAGTGATGGTGACTTTCTGCAGAATTCAGCTGTATACAACCAGGGTTTAGTTTGAAAGGATATATGTAAGATATGTTTTGTGCTGAAAGAGAATAATCCATGTGGTTCATAAGTACTGTGCACATCTTCCTGAAGATTATTTTCAGAAAGACATAGATCAAGTATGACTGATCTTAAACATACTGCTAAGGTAAGTTACTACTGGCTACTTCCTTTACAAATATCTGAGAGTGAAGCTGGGCAGGTGGCACACACCTGTAATCCCAGTGGCTCAGGAGGCTGAGGAAAGATGATCACAAGTTCAAAGCCAGCCTCAGCAACTTAGTGAGACCCTAAGCAACTTAACAAGACCCTCTCTCAAAATAAAAAATATAAAAAGGTCTGGGGATATGGCTTAGTGGTCGAGTGGCCCTGGGTTCAATCCCTGGTGCCCTCCCCCCAAAAAAAAACCCACAAATATTTGAGATGAGAGATTTCTATCTCATACCACATTCCATAATTATAATCCAATAGCAGCTGGACATATATGTGACAAAGCAGATGCCCTCTCATGTACTAGTCACAATGTATTTGGATATTTTTTGAATGGGTACATTATGGTTTGGATGTGAGGTGTTCCCCAAAAGTTCATGTGTGAGGCAATGCAAGAAGGTTTAGAGGGGAAATAATTGGGTTTTAAGAGTCTTAAGCCAATCAGTGAATTAATCCCCTGCTGGGATTAATTGAGAGGTAACTGAAGATGGGTAGGGTGTGGCTGGAGGAGGTGGACATTGGGATGTGCCTTTGGGGTTTATATTTTGTATTTGGCAAGTAGAGTCTCTCTCTGTTTTCTGATCACCATGTGAGCTGCTTCTCTCTGCCCACACTTCTGCCATGATGTTCAGCCTCACCTGGGGGCCCTAGGAATGAATCCTGCTGTCTGTGGACTAAGACCTCGGAAACTGTGAGCCCCCCAAACTTTTCCTCCTCTAAAATTGTTCTTGTTGGCTATTTTAGTCACAGCAGCAAAAAAACTGATGAAAACAGTGTCTGTAAATGACAAATTTAAATCTTGATGAATAACATCCAAGGAACAGTACTTTGAGCCATTATCAACTGATGAGAATCAGTTGAATTAATTATCACTTAATTATAGGATATTCATTATTTGGTAATTCAATCTCATCTTCATATTTACACTGAGTAACATGTTTCCCAAATAATATTTTTAGAAGATATGTCAATTTTGGTAGGTTCATGTTAAAGAACAAATGGTAGGAATCAGTCACCTTAGAGTTCATCTGACAGGTGAAGGTAAACCCTCTCCAAGGGAAGACTACATATCCTTCAAAGACAAAAATGATAAAGCTAATTTAATTGAGTTTTAAGTTCAAAATAAATTGAGCTCATGGAGCAACATTTTTTAATAAATTCAAGTGAAGTTTATTTTGTTAATTTTTACTTAGTGTTTCTCCACACAAAACAATTTTATATATATCTAATGTATTCTTATCAAGACAGAAAAATCAATTGTCTTTCTTAAGCCCTGAATTTAGATGAAGTAGGATCAGTCTCACTAGCCAATTTGCAAATGGAATTGTTCTTTCAGATGAGTCTTAATAATCACACACCTACTTTCTCTTTAGTAATTCCATACTACTGCTCACTCTAATTGATTAAAATCCAAGTGTTACTGTCGATCTAGCCTCCCTCCTTCATCAAAATTAGTCCTTGAATTGTCTGTTACCATCTTAGGGGAGTCTTAGGTTTACAGCAGGATCAGGAGAATTCTATGGGAGTCAGAGTGGACAGGTGTATGTGGTTCTACCCAAAAAGAAGGAAAAATAGGCCAGACTGGAGCTTTTACAGTAATAAAGGAGGGAAAACTCAGAACTTTGAGCTACACTAAAATAGTTTCTCTGTTGCTATGGCTTTATAATTTATCAAACAACATCTAGAAAAACAGCAGCCTGTTACAAAAAAGTCTAGAAATGTTTTTTAAAGATTAAATTTATTCACAAGGAAGATTTTGTTGCATTGCATAGACCAATGATTTATGTTATCTTTATGCCTTCAGAGATTATCCTTAAAGTTGGTAAGCCTTCTTATATGATTTTGAGTTCTAATATAAGTGTTTTCCCCTTTCTCTGTGATCATGACTAAAGCCAGTGGAGCATGATGGATACAGTCATGCATGAACATTAAGGAATCAAGAGACTGTGAGTCTCCACCCTGATAATACCAAGGAGTTCTGCCAGTTTGAGATTTTCTCATCTTGTTCTTAGAGAAGTTTTTCAACTACCAGGGTATTCTTTTAAAGGCTCAGATGTTAATCATACATACAAATGGGAGAGTCCTGCTAAGTAAGTTAAACAACTTGTTCCAAATATAATTTCAGAGGCCATATCATTCATTCAAAGGAACTGAAGTATCTAAAACCTGGCTCAGTGCTAGAGATGTAATCGTCAATGAAACAGAATTCCTGGCTCAAAAGTCATTCAGACTATTTGGAGATACAATGTAAGCACCTAGTTTTAATGCAGTATGATAATTACTAAAATAGTGATGAGAAGAAAGGCACCTGGAATCTTCTTAGGATTGCCTATAGATGAACTATGTGGGATTCTTCTCCCCTTACTAAAAGGGACTACACCTGATCTCAACTTCTTCCAAGGCCTTTTGGTACTGAGAAACTGGCATTACCAGCAACCCCCAGGAAAACTGACATATATGTTCGTAATAACTGGTGTCAGAACTTGGGCTTTTTTGGCAAGGCTGCTTTCTCATGTTCTATGTAAAGGGGAAGCAACATTGATCTAGTTCTATCTCCTGGAGCACAGACACTAAGTATCCATCCACATCTAACCAATGTACAGCTCTCCCTATGATATCAGTAGAAAAAGGTGTAGGAGCACTCTCCATACCTTCGGTGCCTCCCCTCCCCCTTTCCCCACCCTATGCTGATGGACTGTGTGCCTGACACAGAGCGGTACCCCATTGGCTGTAACCTTGGAGCCATGATTGGTCTGAAGGTCGTACATAAGCTGTTACACTTCCTGGAATAAACGGGTTCTGCGTCTTGGTCAGGCAGAGCAGTCTTACCAGCCCCCGGAGTCTGGGTGAATTGGCTCCGCGACCATCCACCCCATACCTCGTCCCACGGGACCCCGTTTTGTCCCTCCTGAGGACCCCTTACTTTCATCCCCTGGAACTCCAACTCGTTGGCAGACCCACGCAAAGCACGACATAAAACAACAAAAAGGAACTATGCATATATTCCCAGTTTCCACTTGAGCACTGTGTACAACATTTGAGGATGGTATAGGAGCATATAGAAGAGGACACGACCCTGTTGGGATCACAGAATGCTTCACAGAGGCAGTGATATCTAAGGTAAAAATATCAGGCAGAAGAGAAGTTAACTTGATGAGGTGGAGGGAAGACAAAGTGATAACATCCCAAACAGAAAGGCTCAGAGGCTTAAAAATAGGCAAACGTTAGTGTGTTAGGAAAATGAGGCTAGTTCAGTCATGTCAAACCAGCCCAAGAAGAGAAAAAATGGAGGAAAATGTAAGAATTAAGCACAGAATAAACATGAATGGTAATGTGGGTGGGTCCAGGATATATACCTTGTCATCTCTACAGAGTTGCTATGTGGCTTTGCACATCTGACTTGATGACATGACCCCAGTAAAAATGGGTATGATACTTGGGGCATCTGCATCCTGAATACAAAAGAACTTGATTTCTTTGACTTGTCAAGTAATCAAATCTTCCCCATGGGCTGAGGTTGTGGCTCAGTGGTGGAGTGCTTGCCTGCCATGTGTGAGGCACTGGGTTGGATCCTCAACACCACATAAAAATAAATAAATAAAAGTCCATCAACAACTAAAAAAAATCTTCCCCAGGTATATGTGGACTATATCTATTTAACACTTAATGAGAGAAGTCCGGGAGGAAAATGACACTCTGAAATTTTTGTGCCTCCATTTTTAAAAGCAGCAAAACCTGACAGAATTAACTTTTTAGGAAATATGGGATCTAATAAAAGACCTTTGGTGATATGAAAAGCATTTTTCAAGAAAAACAGCTGAATCTGAGTAAGAACAGCAAACTGTCTTGTGTTTTAACTTACTCTAATCCCATCTTCCCCCTTTCAGCTCAGGATAGACTTGAAAATAACAGCCTATAAGAGGGTATATTCTCAGTATAAGAGGAAGCAGAATAGATTGTATACACAAAGATTTGACCTGATTTTACCTGTCTAGTGATTCTTTGTAAGACCCATTCAACAGACTCTCTTTTATTTTGCACTGGAATTAACCCAGTGCTAAAATCCCTGGTAGGAATTTGTCAAAGACATTTATAAGCAAATGTTTTAGTCACCACTTTTGGGGGCAATGGGAAATAATTGAAACAAACAGAATAATCAAAAAACTTGGGAAGAAATGCTAAGCATTTAGCTGTACACTAGATCTTTAATTGGCTCCAACATAGACTTCAGAGTCTAGAAAACCATGAACACAATATCTAGGGCTGTGTGCATGCCCAGAACTATCTGATAAAGTCCTACGCTTTTACCTATGGTTGACCTTAAGGCTATGCAAAGTCACAGCATACACAAATAATTTTTATGCAAGTACTAGAAGATTTTTGGTTGTAAGTATTTAATGAAATTACTATCTAATCATTAGCTGACTAATGGAGTGGAGGCATCAGTGGCCACACATTAGAGTTAATCACAGATACTACAGAAGTAGTTCAGAAAAGTCACTAGTCAAAGGAACAACAAATCCAAGGGAGGGTGGAATACTTGATTTCCAAAGTTGATACAATGCAATGTCTACCTTTTGCCAAAAACTTATGAGACATACAAAGAAATAAGAAAGCATACCCCATACACAATGAACAACAACAAGAAGAAAAAATCAATAAAAATTATTCCAGAGGAAGCCCAGACATTGGGCTTACTAGATAAGGACTATGAAACACTATTTTAAATATTTTCAAATAGTTAATGGAAACCAAATCTAAAGAACTAAAGGAAAACATTAAAATGGTATTGTGCCAAAGAATATCAATAAATAGAAAGTATTTAAAGGAACCAAATAGAATTTCTGGATTTGAAAAGAACAATAAGTGGAAGAGAAAAATCACTATGGGGAGGCTGAGACAGGAGGATTGCAGTTCAAAGCCAGCCTCAGAAACTTAGCAAGACCTTGTCTCTAAATAAAATATAAAAAAATGGCTCGGGATGTGGTGCAGTGGTTAAGCACCCCTGGGTTCAATTTCTAGTACAAAAAAAATCACTATGGGGCTCCATATCAGATTTAAGCATACAAAAGAAACAACTGGCAAACTTGAAGATAGATAAATTGAGATTATCAAGATTTAGAAAGAGAAAAAAATTTTTTAAATGAATGGAATCTCAGAGAAATGTGGAAACCATCAAAAACATCAAAATATGCACAGGAGAAGTCTCTGAAAGAGTAGAAAGACAAAAGGTAAGAACAAACGTGAAAAACTAATGGCTGAAAATTTCTCAAATATGCTGAAAAACTCACTTAAAAAGCTCAGCAAAACCCAGGAGTAGGATAAACACAGAGATACACACCTAAACACATTATAATCAAACTGTTAAATGTGAACAGCAAAGACTCTTTAGATTAGCAAGACAGAAATGACTCATCATATCCAAACATTCATCAGTGAGATTAATTGTTCATTTTTCATCAAAAAACACGGAGGCCAAAAGACAGTAGACTGACATATTCAAAGAGCTAAAGGAAAAATATGTCAACCAAGAATTCCATATCCAGCAAAACTATTACTCAAGACATTGCCAAATAAATAGAAACTGAGAGAGTTGAGTCATCACAGGTCTTTCAACACAAATTCTTTGGACTAAAATGAAAAGGCACCAGAGAGTAAAATCTACACACAAAAAAATTTTTTTTAACTGGTAAAATATTCAACCTCGATTGCAGCAAGAAGAAACCCCTAAAACAGCCGAAGAAGCCAGCCAAGGATATGGATGAGGAAGATGAGGCTTTTAAGCAGAAACAGAGAACATAATAAACTTAAGGAGCTAAAGGCAAAGGCTGCAAGGAAGGGCCCCCTGGCCACGGGCAGAATTAAGAAATATGGCAAAAAGGAAGCTGTTCCTTGTGCCTGAGATGATGGGGACCTTGATTCCATTCCTATTTAAATATCAGGATCACTGCTGTAACATCTTTTGCCACTCATAGATAAAATGAAGTGTTGTCTTGGAGTCTATTGTAAATTTAAGAATAAACTTTTGTGATGTGAAAAAAAACACGCTGGTTAAAAAAAACTACATAATAAACATAAAAGACACAGTGAAAATTTATTTTTTATTTTAATTATTTTCAAAAAATTCAATTTAAAACACAACGGCACAAAACAATAATTATAAATCTAGGTCAATAGACACAAAATATATAAAGATAATAATACTCATATAAAATGATAATAGCATAAAAGGAGAAACAGAATTATAAAGAATCCAAGTTTTATAGCCTTGCAAATAAGTTATTAATGTGAACTATATTTTTATAAACTAAAATGTTAATTGTAATCCACACAGTAATTACTAAGAAATTAGCTGAAAGTATATATAGTGAATGTAAAAACAAGGTAATTAAAATAGCACACTAGAAGATAAATGTTTAACAAAAATATGATAAAGGAAGAATTGGAGAATAGAAAACATACAAGACATAGTAAGTGGCAAATAGCAAAATGGCAGAAATCAGTCCCTTGTTAATATAATTACCAGTTACATTAAATGAAAAGGAATTTATGCTCTACAATTAAAAGTTAGAGATAAGTAGTACAGATTTTTTAAACCCATTATCTAATTATATGCTATTTATAAAATACTAATTTTATATTCAAAGACATAAATATTGAAAGTAAAATATGAAAAAAAATATTCTATGTAACAGAGGGGTGGGTATAACAATTTATGGCAATATACCCTTTAAGACAAAAATGATTACTAGAAACAAAAAGGATAGTCTATAATGATAAAATGTTCATATATCAAGAAGATATAACCATCATAAACAGATATATATCTAAGAACAGAGACCAACAACTCTTGAAGGAAAAACGGACAGAATTGAAGGGACAAATAAGGCGATTTAGCAATAACGGCTGAAGACTTCAATACTCTACTTTCATAATGGATAGAATGACTAGTCAGAAGATCAACAAAGAAATATAAAACACTTAACCAACTAGACCTGAGAGACATCTATAGAACACTTCATGAAACAACAGTAGAATACACATTATTCTCAAGCACATGTGGAACATTCTCCAGCATGGTTCATATGCTTGACCATAAAACAAGCCTAAATATGTTTAAAAGTCTTGAAATCATATAAAGCATATTCTCCTACCACAATGGAGTGAAACAATCGCAGCAACAGAACAAAATGTGGAAAATTCACAAATATGTAGAAACAAAACAACACACTTCTAAGAGCAAATGGATCAGCAAAGAAATCATAAGGGAAATTGGAAATAATTTTAGATGAAAGATGCCAATATCAATATACCCAAACTTATGGGATGTAAAAAATGATGTTTAGAGGAGTATTTATAAAGGAATATTTATGTTTAGAGGAATATTTTTTTTCCAGGTTTAGATACAATTTAATAGTTCATTTCCAAAATAAAAGTTATTGTAAGCGAAACCATGAAATTTCCTAACACTTGATTTTAAGACATTGCACTAATTTTCTAAAACAACTCTGGGGAACCAATATTTACAATAGATGGAGTATTTATGAAAAATCTGCCATCAGGTATATTTTTGTGTGTATATACTGTATAT
>PVHX01022689.1:0-27196 GCA_004024805.1 Geosciurus inauris
CAGTTTGAACAACTGTTCATGTAGGAAAATGTTGTCACAAACCTAAAGATAGCATGTGATAGCACAGAAATAAAAAAATAAACACTGAAAAGTATAAGATGAACATAATCAGAATTCTAGCATCTATTGGTCCATTTTCTGTTGTTATAACAAATTTTCTAAGAGTAGGGAATTATACAGAAAAAGTTTATTTAGCTCCTAAATTTGGAAAATGAAAGTCCACAATTTGGCCTCTGGTGAGTAATGGCAGATAACATAATATCAAGTGTCTGTGTTTAAAGGAGAGATCCCATACTGAGACAGGAAGCCAGAGCACTGGGCAGTACCTGGCTTGTTGCTTCATAACAATTCATTCTCAAAATAATTAACTCAGAGTCTTGAGAACTACCTTAATCACTTCAGAGGGCAATGTTCCTAATGATCCAATGACCTTCCAAACTTTCCTACCTCTTAAAGTCACTCCATCTCTTATTACTACCCCACAGGGGACCAAGATTCTAACACATGAAACCCTGGAGGACACTTTCAAACCATATCCAGACCTTAGCATTGTATCATTCCCCCTCTAAGGCTAGAAAACCCAGCACAAAGTGAGAGGGCTTCTGCATAGGGAAAGGGGAATAAAATGAGCAATTGGTCTTGGCTTCAACCAAGCTTCAAGATTGCTCCAGTGAAACCTCATGTCAGACAACCCCTCATGGCCCTAGATTCCAGAACAGCAAGTATAGACTGAGTCTTCAGACCAACCCCAAAGGCAGGCCAGACCCTGTGGCCCCAGGTCTAGGTTGTTCCCAATAGACTCACATTCTTGGTCTTCCCTAACACTAGGCTGGTCCCTATAGCCTCAGGATTCAGGTCTGTCCCAATGCCAGGCCAGACCCCATAGTTCTAGGCTCCATGAATCCTGTGGCCCCATCCGCCAGACCTTCCCTAAAGCCCCACAGACAGCCTACAATCCCATCCCAGGCTCCAAGTCAGTACATGTGATCTAGCCTACTTAAGAAACCACAGTAGTAGACTGGTACATATAGATCCAAGCTCCTGAACCACCACAGTGTCAGCCAAACCTTTATGGCCCCAGCTTTCAGGCCAGAAACGTAAATCTAGCCTTTAGGTTATCTTCTATGGACTCAGGCTTTATATGTTCCAGAACCAGATTGGTCTCAGACTCTAGACTGTCCCAATAGCCCCAGGTTCCCATGGACTCAGGGTTCATGTCCATTCCAGCTTCCACGGGGGTCAAGACTGCTCTAGCAGACCCCAGGCCAGGCTGGTCCCTATATACTCAGGTTCCAGGATAGCTCCAGAGGATTCAAGCTTTGAGCTTGTCCCTATGAACTCAGTCTCCAGGCCTGCCCCAACACCAGGCTAGCCCACATGGGTTCTGGTTACAGGTTCATTTCCATATACCAGGTATCAGACCTATACCAGAATCAGGACAGTCTATGAAGACTCAGGTTCAAGACCTAACCAGGTCAGCCCTCATGGACACAGGCTCTAGGTCCATCTGTAACAGGTTGACTAATGAAGGACTTTCCTGCAAACTCTAGTCCATAAAGAGTGAAAATTTGCAGACACAAATGGAAGCCCACAAGAACCATGAGGAAGCCCACAAAAGGAAGTCTACAAGGACTGTGACACCACCAAAATAATAAAATAAGTAATCAGAAACTGACTTCCAAGAAATAGCGCTCTAAGAACTTCTTGACAGAATTAAAAGTAACTGTCTTAATTTCAATAGATACTAAGAGAAAATAGAATAATAATTAAACTAAATCAGGAAAACAAAATACAAAGTTCAACAGATAAAAACTATAAAAGATGAAAACAAATTCTGGAGCTAAAGAACACAATGACTGAACTTAAAAAACTTACAGAGAACTTCAACAGCATTCTTGATCAAGCAGAAGGAAGAATCAGTGAACACAAAGTTCATTTGGAATTTTGTGGAATTTCAGAGGAAGAGAAAGAAAATGTCATGATAAAAAGTAAAGATAGCCTATGAATTATAGGACACCATCAAGTGAACCAATATAAAATTATAGAAGTACCAAAAATGACAGAGAAGGAAAAGAGAAAGGAAAGTTAATTTAAAGAAATGACATGTAACTTCCCAAATCTGGAGGGGAATATGAGGGTTCAATAGATTAAATGACTCCAATAGATTAAAAATAGATTTTCAATAGATTAATATGACTCCAATAAATTAAAAATAGAGATTTTACCAAGATACAATATAATCAATCTATCAAACTGAAAGATAATTTTGAAAACAAAAGAACAATTCACTACATACCAGGAAAACCACTGTAAGTACATTTCTAAGTAAAAAGCTTTGATGCCAAGAGAATGGGAGATGATATATTCAAAGTAAAGAAAAAAGAAAGAAAAAAGAAACTACCAAGCAAAAATAATATACCAAGCAAAGCTGTCCTTCAGAGTTGAAGGTGAGGTAAAGACTTTTCTAAACAAACAAAAGCAATAGCAGTTTGTCAACACCAGATTAGTCATACAAGAAATACTAAAGAGAGTTCTTCAATGCTGGGAAATGATCCTGGGGCTTGATGCATGTTAACCACATGTCTGCCACTTAGCTATGTTATCATCCCTAAAGAGAGTAGTTGAAATAAAATTAAATACAATAAGCACCATGAAAACATATAAAATTATAAAATTCACTCTAAAGGTAAGAATACAGTCAAATTAAATACACTAGTAATGTAATGGTGATGCATAAATCATACTAATTTCTAGAAAATTCATACCTATAATTGCATGTGTTTACCATGGACTGAATATTGTTTTGAAGTCTGTATACATTGTGGAATGACTAAATATAGCAAATTAACATATACATCAGCTCATATCACTATGACTTTGTGTTGGGAACACTTTACCTCTACTCTTAGCATTTTATGGTGGAAAAGTATTTTATTGTGTATATATAATATGTATTTTAAAATTTACTCATCCATTAGTGGACACTTAGCTTTATTCCATGTTTGGGTTATTGTTAATAATGTTGCAATAACATAGGAGTTCAGATAGTTCTTTGGCATACTCATTCCATTTCTTTAGATGTATATTCAGTAGTAGAAACTACTGGAGCACATAGTGGTTAAATTTTTAATTTTTTGAGGAAACGCCATACTGTTTTCCATAATAGCTACACTAATGAGTATTGCTGCCAACAGTGTGTGAACTTTCCCTCTTCACAACAGTCTTTCCAACACTTAATGTCTTTTATGTCTTTTTGATAATTGCCTAATAGTTGTCAGGTGATATCTCATATGGTTTTACTTTGTTCCCAAATAATCAATAAGGTTGAGCATTTTTCACATACCTGTTGATCATTTATATTTCTTCTTTGAAGAAATTTTATTCAAATGGGAGATTTTAACATCCCATTTTTAACAATAGACAGATTATCCACATAGAAAATCAATAGGAAAGCAGCAAACATCACTAATGACCAAATAGATCTAACAAATCTATACTGATCATAGCAGCAGACTACCTGTTCTTTTCAAATGCACACAGAACATTTTCCCCTACAGACAATATATTATGCCACAAAACAATACTTAACAAATGGAAAAAAAAGACTGAAATTATATTTTATCCCAATTGTGGGAAATCAGAAATCAGTTACAGGAAAAATATTTTTAATTCACAAATATGTGGAAATTAACATACTGCTGGATAATCAATGGGTCAAAGGGGAAAAGGGAAATTTTTAAAAAATTATCGTGAGACTAATTAAAATGGGGTGCACCATACAAAAACCTATATGATGCAGAAAAAGCAAGTCAAGACTGAAGAGTATATGATTATTGTGCTTGAAAAAAAGAAACATCTTATATAAACAAGTTAGCATTGCACATAAAGGAACTAGAAAAACAAAGAACAAACTAAGCTCAAAGTCAGCAGAAGAAAGGAAATAAGAGCAGAAATAAATGAAATCAAAAAATAAAAACAGAAAACAATCAATAACACCAACAATGTCTATTGGAAAGATAAACAAAATTGACAAAACCTGAAGAAAAAAGAGAGAAAACAAATAAAATTTTACATGAAAGAGAAAACATTACAACTGATACATGGAAATACAGAGATAATGAGAGTACTATGAACAGCTATATAACACACTAGATAACGTAGAAAATGCATAAATTCCTAAAACATACAACCTACCAAGACTGAGTCATGAAGAAATAAAAGAAAAAAACTTGAGCAGACCATTACTAGGAAGAAAACTGAATCAAAAATCTGCCAACAAAAGAAATGTTAGTACTAAATGGCATCAAGGCTGAATTATACCTAGTTTTCAAAGAAGAATAATGCCAGTGCTCCTCAAAATCTCACAAAATTAAACAGAAGGGAAGATTTCCAAACTTTTTTTATGAGGCCAGCATTACCAAGACATCAAAGCCAGAAAATGACCCTATAAGAAAAGAAAATTACTGTACACCATCACTGATGAACACAGATGCAAAATTCCTCATAAAACCTAGAAAACCAAATTCATCAACATTAAAAGGATCATACACCATGACTAAGTGCGATTTATCCCTGAAATCACAAGAATAAAAACACATATGGAAATCAATAAGTATAAAGCACTACTAGAACGAGAAAAATGATCATATGTTCATTTCAATAGACATCAAAAATTTTGACAAAGTTCAACATTTTCTCCTAATAGAAAGCTCCCAATGAATCAGGTATAGAAGGACTGTACCTCAACATCATAAAGGCCATATACAATGTCTACAGCCAACATTATATCTCAATGTTGAAATTCTGAAGCTTTTCTGCTGAAGTCAGGATTCCCATTCCTATTACTTCTATTCAATATAGTACTGGAAATCATAGAATGGTTAGGCAAGGGAAAAATTACTAAAAGGTATTCATATTAGAAGAGAAGTAATTAAATAGTCCATGTTTGACAGTTAGGACATGATCTTATTTAAAGAAAACTCTAAGATTCCATGAGAAAAAATGTTAGAATACACAAAGTTAGTAAATTACAGGGTACAAAATCAACAAAAAAAATCAATAGCATTTCTATACATTAACAACAAATATCCAAAAATAGAAATCTGAAAAACAATCTTATTCATAGTTAGATAAAAAATATTTATAAATAAATTATCCAAGCAGCAAAAATATATACATTGAAATTTATAAAACATTGTTGAAAAGTTAAAGGAATACACAAATAAATGGAAATATTTCTTACATGTATGTATTGGAAGAAACACTAATTTTTACACTATTTACACTAGCTAGATCCATCTACAGATTCAATGCTATCCCATCAAAATTCCAAAGGCATTTTTCACAGAAATAGAACAATCCTAGTCTTTATTTAGAACAAGAAAAGCCCCAAATAGCCAAAGCAATATTGAGCAAAATAAACAAAGTTGGAGGCATCACAATACTTGCTTTCAAAGTATATTGTAAAACTTTAGAAATCAAACAGCATAGTCTTGGCATGAAAACAAACATGGGACAATGGGACCAAACCAATGGGACACAAAGAAATCTCAGAAGTAAATCCACCCATTTGCAGTCAATTGATCTTCAACAAGGGTGCCAAGAACAAAACAATGGGTAAAAACAGTTTCTTTAATAAATGGTGCTGATAAAACTTGATATCCCTAACAGAAGAATAAAATTAGACCCTTGTCACCCACCCTATACAAACATCTACTCGAAATGGGTAGAAAAAACTTAAACATTAGTTCTGAAATGGCAAAACTGTAAGAGAAAAATATAGAGAAGAAGCTTCTTGATATTGATGTGGGCAATGTTTTCAAAAATATGACTCTATAAGTTGAGGCAACAAAATAAAAACAGATAAATAGGATCGCATCAAAGTAAAAATCATCTGCCCAACAAAAGAAACAATCCATGGAGTAAAGAGGCAACATATGGAATCTGATAAAAATATTTGTAAGACATATATCAGATAAGGGGCTAATATCCAATATATATAAGAAAATGACACAACCAAAAAAAACCAAATAGATATTTCTCAAAAGATAATGTGCAAATGGTCAACAGGTATGTGAAAACATATTCATCGCTAATTTTCAGGTACATATAAATTAAAACCACAATGAGGTATGATCCCACCACTGTTAATATTTCCATTATAAAAAAGACAAAGGATACCAAGTGATAAAGATTCTTGAGTGAAGGGAATCCTTGTACATTGCTGGTGGGAATATAAATTAGTGCAAGCATTGAAAACAGTATTGAGATTCCTCATATTTTTAATTTATAAATTAAATTTTCAATCCATAGAAAGTACCATTTACAAGACAAAACCTTTTATTCCTATAAAACTTCCATAATATTTAGCAATCCCTTTACTGGACATACAGCTAACAGAAATAAGTATGCTGAAAAGATATCTGCACTCTCCTATCATTACAGATTATTTACAAGATAAGATGCAGAACCAACCTCAATGTCCATCAGTGGACGAAGGGATGAAAAATATGTGATCTATATAGTGAAATACTACTCAGTCTTAAAAAAGAGAGAAGTCCTATAACATGCAACAATATAGATAAGCTAACAGAACAATATGCTAAGTGAATAAAGTGAGGTATAGAAAGACAAATATCTCATGAGGTCACTTACATAGAGAACCTAAAAAAGTTAATTTCATAGAAACAGAGTTGGATGGTAGTTTCCAGGGCTTGGGGAAGAGCAGCAGATGGCAAGATGTTGGTAAAAAGGTATACATTTCAGCTAGATAAAATCCGTAAGTTCTGTAGATCTATTACACAGCATGGAGATTTATATTAAAGTACTGCATTCTTGAAAATTGTTAAGAAATTTCTTAAATGTTCTTATACACACTGCCCCCCCCAAAAGTGGTAAGTAAGTACAGGTATTGGATATGTTAATTAACTTGATTTCTTCATTTCATAATGTATGAATATATCAAAAGTCACATTATACCCTATAAATAAGTACAATTTTTGTATAGTCACACCTTAATAATGCTGGAAAACAAACACAGACTTAAACATACACACTACAAGATTTTTTAGAAAATATAGAGTCTAAAAATAGAAATACAAAAACAGTAAGAATTTTTCTGGTTTTTCAATTTTTATTTGTTCCTTTTAGTTATACATAACAGTAGAGTGTATCTTGATATGTTTGTACAAACAGAGTATACTTTATTGTAATTAGGATCTTGGTCTTATGGTTGTACATGATGTAGAGATTCACTGTGGTATATTCATATTTTTCTACCTCTAAAATTATTGATTTTATTTGGGGCTCAACATATTCAATTTCAGTCTTGATTGAATCTAGATCCACATTTCTCATTGTTTATTTCATTTTTAACCAATAGCCAGAATAATCTACTAATCGATTATCTATTGTGAGCATGGCTATCTTCACACTTACATTATCATCTGAATTTGCTGCCTGGTCAGGTGTTCACTGAACATTTGTGGCCATGCAAATGAAAAGCAAATTGCTCTATTGGGAAGCTTTATGTAAACAGAAAAAAATAATGTTTATGGAAACACAAGGTTTGGTCTGCACTGAGATTACATGCCCATCTGCTACAGTACACAGACACAATTGAGTTGTTTTCCCAGTTTTGGCAATATACCTAAGTTTAGATTTATAGTCATGGGCCTATCTATTTTCAATCCGTAGAAAGTATCATTTTCAAGACAAAACCTTTTATTCCTATAAATTGCAAACACACACACACACACACACACACACACACACAATTTTTAGATTTGAAACAAGGATGGATTTTGAAGTTTGAAATTTTGGGTATATAATCCACCTACTAATATGTTAAATACGTGTGTGCATTTAGGTAAGCTATACGCTCTTTAAAATCAGCTTACTCATCAGCAAAATAAACAAATATAATGAGAAATTAAATGAGGTATACTAAGTGCTTAGCATAGGGTTTGGAATATATAAATGATTCATTAGAGTTAGCTAATATTATCATCATAGGTTTCTTACAACATACTATAGAAGTTTTCAACAATATATACTGGGGCATTGTCTTTTCTAGAGGTTAAGGGTGAAAATTACATGTATAAAGTATTTTTTTAAATTATTACAGTTGAATAAGTTTCATTTTTCTTATATTTCATTGATTTCTGTAACTGTGTCAAGAACTATATTAGGTATTGTTATATTCCTTTTAGATAGGGAAATGTTGGAAACTAAAGAGTAGGTATCCTGAAAATAGTTTTGCATGTCAAGTATTCCTTGTACATCAACATGCTACCATCCATTCTTTTAAAAGAACTAATAATATAAGGCACACATTTTCCTTTATAAATGTTTGTCAATGGCTTTCTAGATACTATCAGCTGAAAGAGATGTGGGGAAGACCTCATAGAAGAGGTTGAAAAGAATGTTCCTGGGAGTACCAAGTAGGTATAGGAGAAGTGTAATACCAACCAGGGCCAAAAGAATGACCTCGAGCAAAGAGGAAGAGAAAAAGGTGCTCTATGCATTGGATAGAGAACACATTACAAGTAAAAAAGACACACGTTTGTGAGTTGTGAGGAACAAAATAGTTATGTTCAAACTTATCAGTTACTAAATGTGTTTGCTTTTTGTCACTGTAACCAAAATATCTGATAAGCACAACTCAGAGAAGGAAAAGTTTATTTGGGGCCTACAGTTTCAGAGGTTCAGTCCATGGTCAGCTGACTCCATTACTGGCCCAAGGTGAGGCAGAAGGGCTCCACGGAGGGAATATGCTCAGCTCATAGCAGCAAAGAAGCAGAAAGAGAGAGGAGCCAGAGGGACAGATCATAATCATAATCCCCAAGGGCATACCCCTAGTGACCCACCACTTCCAGCCACATCCTGTGCCTACAGTTACCCAGTTGGTTCATTCAAACTAGGATGGCCTGATTAGGTTACAGCTCTCAAAATATAATGTCACATATGAATATTCCTGCATTTATATGTACTTTTGGAAGATACCTCCTATCCAAACCATGACACTTAAAGAACCTCAAATCTGTCAGTTTAAAGAGTACTATTTTAATACTATGGAATCTTTATTTTGGATATGAGAGTGGCATGGAGAAGAATGTAGAGTTAAAAACACTTGTGTTTTCAAGATAAGGCCTTCAATATGTTTTAAACTATATAGAACCTATAATGTTTTGTTTAGAGTCCACACAGATAAAGCATAAATGTAATTATAAGTAAATAAAATAAAATTTAAAAATCTTATAAATGAATTCTCCCTCCATCTCTCTTTTCTTCTTTTATCATTAAAACATTTTCTGACATTTCATTTATAGCATAAAGTAAATTTTCTTTGGTCACATCTTAGGAAAGTCTAACAGGTTGTTCTTTTTTTCATTTTATTTTTAAAGATTGATTCTCAAAGAATACAAGCCATTTTTCTTTGAGGAAAAATTTAGCTGCTTTAATTAAATCATGTTAGTGAAGAAAATGTCAACATACAGTCACAGTTCCATGTCCTCCAGGAACATGTTTAGTTCAAATTCTTTCTTTCAGCACAAATTTCTACTACAATCCTCCAAAGGTTCTTTGTTCTTTGTTGTTTTTTTTTTTTTTTAAGAACAATAAGAAGGTTATTGTGACTCAGCGAATTTCCTTCTGAAAAACAATTGAGAGCAAATTTGCTAATGCAGGAAATAACCTGCCATTTATTATCAATCTTATTCAAATTGTTAAGAAACATCTTTGAAATTCAAATTATCTGAAGTAATTAACTAGTGAGTTTCATCATTTGTGATATAGGTGAAATTGATAGTGCTTTCACATGACCTTGAATTTTAAAATCACCCAAGAAATAGATATAAAAAACTGCATTAAGACAACCATTTAGGTATAATTCCTTCTAGTGCTGGAACCATGAGTATTCACAGGATACTATCTTACAGTCACTTATACCATCTAGCAGTCTTGTTCAACTTCTGAAACACTAGTGAGACTACATAGCCTGAAACATGAATTTTGAAATATTTGCACTAAAAACAGTTTAATTCTAGAAATTCTATCTCCCAAATGTAGTACTTCAAAGGATGACATTCATAAGAATTTTTCTTCTAACAAGCTGAAAACATAAATCTATTTTTAATTTAACACAGTAAGTTACTTATGAATATAGACATTGTAAAACTAAATAAAAATTGATATTGTTTTTATAATTTGTGAATTCCAAAATGTTTGTTGGGATTTTTGAAGAACATTTTGAGGCCAAACATAATTATGTATTCCTGTAATTGCAGCCACTCAGAAGACTGGGGCAGAAGGATCACAAGTTCAAGAGCAGCCTTGTTCAAAGACAGCAAGACACTGCCTCAAAACCAAAACAAAAATAAAAGAAAGAAAAAAAGAAGCCTGGAGATGAAGTTCAGTGATAGAATTCTTCTTGTCTAGTATGGATAAAGCTCTGGGTTCAATCCTTTGTACTGGGGGAAAAATTGTAAATTCTATTAATATTGGAGAACAATATGGAGTCATTACAACTAGAGAAGTGAGTCTGTGTGCTTCTGTACTGAAGGCAAAAAGAGTAGGCAATATTTAGAAGTAAAAAGCTGCAGTGATTACAAAAAGGATGGGGCTTTTGTTGATGTACTTTTTTGTAACTGGAGAACAGGGGAAATGGAACACTTTGTTACTGGACAGTAGATAGTCTGTTCTATTACTACTGAGTTAGGTTGCATGTGTGGGTTGTTTTTGTTGTTATCATCATTTTGGTTGTAAAACTGGTTTTAAAGCCATATCTAGAAGTCATGCAGTATTTATTCCACCCAGATAATGGAGCTGAATATTACTTTATTAGAAAAAAATCTTATACATTATATTCTTTATTTTTATATATCTTGATTTTATCTACATAATGGTTGGTGAAAGATTAAAGACATCTATCTTACTCTTAAACCTAGCCAAAAAGAACTTTAAAGGGTAGTATGTTAGATAGTTCCCCATGACCATAACAAATATCTGAGATAATCAACTTATAGAGAAAAGTTTTTATTTTGCCTCACAGTTCCAGGCTATGATTGGTTGGTCCTGTTGCTTTGGGCCTGAGGAGAGACAGCACATTTTGGCAGGAGGATATGGTACTGCACAATTGTTCACCTCATGTTGAGGGAGCAAAAGAGTGAGATAGAGCCTGGTGGGGGACCCAATCCCTTTAAGGGCACATCCCCAGTGACTTAAAGAACTCCTACTAGGCCTCACCTTTAAAAGGTTCTACTACCTCGCAGTAATGGTCCCTGGGTCTGGGCCTTTAACACGTGAGCCCTTGGTAGTCATTTAAGATCCAAACTATAGCAAGTAGAGAATAAGGGATTCATAGTAAAGAAAAATGGACAAAGCCAGTCAACATTATCCATGCCTTTGTCTAGATATCTATATCTACATTTGCATATATTTACATTTCTAGACACATATATTCTAATTTAGTTGCCTGTAGTGCCCACCATGTTTCTGACTTAAACTATATAAAATATTTCATTAAACACAGAACTATTTTTCTTCTCCTTCAGTAGATCCACCACCTTAGGTTTTCCACTTAAGTAGACATTGAGCTAAGGACTTCGGCACAATTAGTTACTTAGGAGGTGATTAAGGGAGCCTAAATGAGGGATTAGAAAACTTGAGAGAGCAAAGGGAGAAAATCCATCAAGACTGTGTTTGAGTTATTTCCCTTTCTGAGCAGCTGGACTCCATCCACCAAGAACCAAGGACAGTGAGCTTCAGTATTGTCCCACTACAGAGTGGGAACTGTTAATTTACTGACTTTTCACCCCTATTAGTAAATGTTTAAGCCTGAAAATGTTAACCTCTCCACACTTAGTAGATTGTGGATGAACCACTAAATGATGTGTGTGGTATTTGATGAAGAAATGCCTCCAGACATGACATGGGAGCAGACAGGTATATAGGGAACTGTCCAGCAGGGCCAGGTTGAAATCAGGGAATGCAGTTTACGGCAGCACAAGTGCCTGCCACATTTGGTTTTTCTTATTATTGTTATCCATTTCTTTTTAACAATGATTCATTTCATATCTCATTCAATTCTAAGTATCATGATTTTGAAGTTGCTCAGCCTGTATTCAATCCCATTTTAGCACTTATAACCTGTAAGACTTTGAACAAGCTACTTAATCTTTTTAAATCTCTATTTCATAATCCATAAAATGATTCTAACAATAGTATCAGGTTCTTTAAAATTGTTGGGAAGAGGAAATGATATATTTCTAGGACAATTATTAATTCAATGGTTAGAGAATATAAGTGCTCGTCATTATTCCAAGGTATTGTGTGTGAAATGGATGTTTATGAACTTTGAATTAGTCAGCCCTAGAGATGAACACTGGCTCACTGGTTGTGTGACATTCAAAGAGTAAGTTAACCCTTTTAATTATTAACCTCTCCAAATTTCATCTATCCAAAGATATACTAATATACAAATGTTATAGGCTTGTTGTGAGAAACATGAAGAAATTACAGGTAAGATGTTACATACAAATGACAGAGCCTGTTCCCTGGTAATGGTCACCTGGCTTACTTTTCTTCTCTCTGATACAGTATTTATTAATTTGTATACTTGTGCCTTTATGCAATCATTCTATAATGCTAGTGTCTGGAATTACAAAAGTCTGAGATTTACATATTTATTTGAAATAGCTTTTGGCTAGTTGTATGCATAGAAATATGAGAAATATACTTCACTAGAATATCCACTGAAAAAGTGAAAGTGAAGTGTCAACTTTGCTGGGAATATCAAGGAAAACATCACAGATGGGTTATCATTTGAGGTCTGTTTGGGAGAGCATATAATTTTAATCCTTTCTTACTATATTCTGTGCAACAATAAATATTTTTTCTGTATTTACACTTCATGAGAGGCAAATTGTTCCATATGGGTGGAGAGCCAGGCTCTCTGGTCCTATTCCAAGCCGTTACTCATGAATTGGTAGTAAAACCTCTGTATACTTCAGTCTTGTTCTATGGCAGCCTCTTAACACTGCAGTCACAGTACAAAATTACAAAAATAAATAAATGAAAAATAAGATTGGACAGATATATTATTTTCATATGCCTTAGTTATCCTGGATGGCTTAGCAAATAAATTTCTGAAAACACAAAGGTAAAGGTGAAGGGCACCACAAAAATGCATTCCTAAGTACCTTGCTAGAAACTCTGAGATTAAGGTGATGTTATTAAACACCAAAGTGCATCCCGATTGAGGTGCTTTTGGAAGAAGTTAGTTTACCTGACTCTGTATAAGGAACAGAGTAATTTTATTTTTGTTTTTTACATCACTTTTCTGCATTGTGAAATTAGAACTCTTTGATTTATTGTTGGCATTTATCATGTCTTTCCCTTAATCCTTTTTATAAATGAAAGAATCATCTTTTGATAAGTCTGCTTAGAGCTAGACTTAGAAGTCATCGCTAGGTTTCTTAATCGCTTTTCAAACTTTATTGAGGAAATATTAATGTTCTACTTTCTGTAAATGAGAGGTGAATGCTAGTCAAATAAGAGCTAAAACCAGAGTGCCTTTACTTGTACTTCATTGATTTCTTTTTCTCTAAGGTAAATCCTGTTTTGTTGTTGTTGTTTTGTTTTTTGAATTCTAAAAGTTTGTTTTTTGTTTTTGAAATTTTAAGTGAAGGGAATGTTTGTGTAAGATATAGAGCACTTAATGTCTGTCTAGATATTAACAAGAAGTCACAAAGAAATATTTGAATGATGCAGTGACTGCTTTCCCTATGCTATGGAATCTGGGTAAACAATAAAAAAAATAATATGAGTAAAAAGTTCTATCTAGCCAACTTCCTTAAAATAAAATTTGTTCATCCCCGTGGTTCATCTTGGAAGCTGCCAAGACTCCCTCCAGAGGCACTGGGTTGTACCTGTGCTGCCAGCTCTTTCCTATTAAAAATTTGAATAATTCTGTCTGCAAAATTGTATAGAAGCTTTTAACTTTTGTGCATCCACAATAAAATAAAGCATGGCCTTCTTCACAAGTATGTTTTAGAAGGAAGAATTATTTACACAGAAAATTTTTTTTAAAAACCCATTTCTTAAGAAATAAGTACTTGTGTTAGTTCCTTTCACTTCTAGATAGTGAAAGGGAAGCTATGGCATGATCATTATTAAGAGTAAAAGCACTCATGAAGAATAAAGAATAATGAATAAAAGAAAATGAACAAATAGGAGCCAGGGAAGTATCAGCAACTATTCATGAAAGATTCTTTTTGAAAAATTCATTAGAGGATAACAGATGCAAAGAGAGTATCCTGACATTAAAATAGAAGAAATAACTGTGTAGGGGAAATCCAGGCTTGAATATAGATAGAAAAAAAACTCAAGGATCTATATTTATAGGAAGGAAAATTTCAAGATGAAAGTGCAAGGAAGACTATTATGAATTCTCAGACACATGTGCTCACCTCTGTGGCTGACATCCCTGTCAGAGCTCTCTTTCTGTCTGCTGCTTAGGAAACCTGCCTCAGAGACAGTCCTGCTGATTACATTGTCTAAGGCCTGTTACATCCTGCTGTGTTCTAATCTCCCAGTGGGTATCTGTGGTAGTAGCTGACCTTGGAAGTCAGCAGGGATTTTGTAGGAAGAAGTAGTTGAGATTCAGCCTCTTCTAACATTTTAAGTAGAATTCACATAGCTAATTTTGGAAAGAGAGTGCTCCTGGGTTTAAAAAAACAGAAGTGGATGTGATGTGAAGTTAATGAATGATGAATTTGTTCTATGATAATGTATCATTAGATTCACGCTAAGAAGGGAAGCTTCAGAAGATCATTATGAAATTCAACTTACCAGGCTAGGTTGTTTCACTTTAATTGAGAAAACTCATTTGAAGCTTAGCTCCATACTGGGACAGAATGCACAAATACACAAAGCACAAATAAAAGCAATTAGACCTACCACCTTGGCCTTGATGGGGTCTGCCTCCTCAGAATGTCTGATTAAATCCTAGTCTCAAAAGCAGGCTATTAGCAATCACTTAACTCTTTCTCTTCAGAGTAAGAAAGGTTGTAAAATTTGTTTTCAGGGAGGCTGGAGGATGAGAAAGATAAGTGACCTCTGATGAAGGAGCAATGCTTTTTGCTTGGGGGGACCTTAAATTTTAAGAACAGCTTATATACACTAGTGATTCATATTATCCCTTTAAAGAATTCTGGATACATATAGGAATCTTTAGAAAATGTGTTCCCAAGATTGCAAATCTTCCTCTTTACAAAGGGACAATCTTACTGTGTAAAATTCTGAATCAACTACAAGAGACTTTCTAAATTTACATGACAGAATTTTTCTTACAGAAGTAAAGTTCAGCTATTCAAGTCTTCAGGAATATTTTTTAACATTATCATTGACACATTAATAGTATAGTTTATCTGATTTGCTATTTCTCTGGTTGCTATTTCTCAAATCAGATTTCCAGGCAAGGAACAGACTTTTAGTAACCCTTCCAATGCTTTTCTAAATAATTCAAGGTTAAATGTAGGTGTTTTTTTTTGATGAAAAGTTCCCTTCAAAAAAAGAATTCAATCATGATGTCACTAATTCTATTTTAATAAACTCTTTCATCATCAGTCTGGCTTCTGTTCTCCTTCCAAATACATGTGAATACATTCATATCCACACTCTAATTCTTTTTACTTAGATTGCCTCTATTTAACTCAACTATGACTCCCTCTTTGTTAAAATACACATTATTCTCTTTTGGCCTTTAATGGCAACAGCATTCTTCTAGTACCTCACTTCCTTGTCTCAAAACTTAACTTTTCTTGGTCTTCATGACTTCAGTCTCCTGGTTATTTACTCCATCTCTGAACACTACTCCTTTACCAGATTGCCATTCATTACCAGATTGTTCTAGTGTGGCTGATGTCTACATATTAAAGTTTCTAAAACCTCATAACTTCTTTCTAAATAGTGTTTGAGGGTTTTTTTGTTTGTTTGTTTTTGGTTTTTTTTGTTTGTTTGTTTGTTTTTTGGTGATTTTATATATTCCCACAACTTAAAAATACACAAAAGGACTTCTGTTTTCAACTGTGAGATGGAAAAAGTTTGGAAGTTATCCATTGCTCTCTTACAACCAGTATGGGCTGAACAAAAAATATAAAAGTTGCCTGAATTTATTATAAAACAGAGATCATAAAGCAAGTTGTCATCCTAAAATCTGGAGACCCAGGTGAATTGAACCAAAAACTGTTAACCTGAAGCAGGACCACTGAAGCCGGACCACTGAAGCCATAAAACAGGAGTAATAACAGAATAGCTACTTGGACAAAATGTTAGAGACAAAATGTGAACCAGTTTAACCATGACAAGTTCCTAGAAGTCAAAGGCATAAAGGTGCCACCACTCTTTCATGGATTTAGGCCAGGAAGGTTCTAAAGTGAACAGTCAGCAAAGATTCCTTTGTGGCTTTGGCAGGAGGTAAAGAACCATTGTGAATAGTATTTTCTACACAAAGACCTTCTATATAGGAGAAACAACTTGCCAGGGTCTTACCTGGGGAAATGATATTTCCCCATCCTTAGCTTCCTCTTAACTTCCTGTCCCACCTAAAGAGGATAGTGCAAGAAATGTTTGCCAAGGTACAATTCAGAAGCATAGGTCCAGTAAAGAACTAAAATATTTCATAGGATTATTGGATGCCTCCTCTCATTAACACCTTACCACAACAGTAAAATAACAGTGAATTAGAGGTCTAAAAGCTGCAAAGCCCAGACTTCTGAGGATGGGTATTTAGGGAAATGCAATATCAGAATCAGAAACAAGGATACAAGGAAAATAAGAAAGATTTAGATAACAAAAAAATGGGTCTACATCAAGAAAAGAAGAGCATTGGAAACAGCATAAATAAAAATCAATACAAACTTTAATTTTCTTATTGTGAATCTAAAATACAACTGAATTTAAAGCAATAATAGTAGAAATGCATTTGGTTATTATAGTGTATGGTGATGTAAAATGTCTAACAGGAATGCCATTAGAGATAAATGGAAGGAATTGGGAATATTCAGTTATAACCTATCTTTACTACATATGAAATGGTATAATGTAATTTGAAAGTGGACTTAGATGAGTTAAAAGTATATATTATTGAGAATCTTGGAAAATGGCTAAAACATTGTAGAAAGAAGCATAATTCTTATGGTAAGGGATAAATCATATAAAAGGCTCAAAACCAGAGAAGAGAAAAATAAGGAGTTTTTTTTTTTAAAAAGAAAGGTATAACAAATAGAAAACATTCACAGCCATGGTATATTTTAATCAACTCTATCAATAAGCACTTTATATATGAATAATTACAGTGCACCAGTTACAAGACAACTGAGTGATAAAAAAATTAATAAAACCTGATTATATGCTCTTCTAAAGAAATTCACTTTAAATATAAAACTCAAAGAGGTTTAAAATAAAGGGATAAAGAAAAGTATATTATGCTAACACACATAAAAAGAAAGCAGGAGTAGCTATGTGAATATCAGAAAAACTCATACTTCAAATAGGAGAATATTATTGAAGATAAAGGTCATTGCATAATGATAAAGGGGTCAGTTCTCTAAGAGACATAACAATGAGAAATATGCCTGCACCTAACAAGAAGTCATCAAAATGTAGAATGCAAAATGTACCACGGAAAGGAGAAATGAACAGATTTACTATTATAATTTGGGTCTTCAACTTCTCACTCTCTATAATTGATAAATAAAGTAAGCAGAAAATCAGTAAGGATATAGTCAACCAGAACAGTTCTATCACACGACTTAATCTGGTCAACATTGTCAAATTCTCTATCCAAAAACAGGATACATGTCCTTCTCAAAACTACATGGAACATTCATCAGTATAGACCACATTCTGGACCATAAAACACTCTTTAACAAATTTGAAAGAATAGAAAGCATACAAAGAAACAAAGCATTGCCTCTGACCACAGTAGAATTAAATTGGAAATCAATAATATAAAGATCCCTGAAAAAATTTTTAAATATTTAAAAATTAAACAACATACTTCTCCTTTACATATGGGTCATAAAATTTTCAAGAGATTTTAAATATTTGGAACTAAATGAAAACAAACATAGAACATATCAAAATTTGTTGAATGTATGAAAAACAGTTCTTACAGAAAAATATATGGCATTGAATGTATATATAAGAGAAGAAACCGGGCATGGTGGCACACACTTGTAATCCCAGCACTTTGGTAGGCTGAGACAGGAGAATTGAGAGTTCAAAGCCAGCCTCAGCAACAGTGAAGCGCTAAACAACTCAGTGAGACCCTGTCTCTACATAAAACACAAAACAGGACTGGGGATGTGGCTCAGTGGTCGAGTACCCCTGAGTTCAATCCCCAGTACCAAAAAAAAAAAAAAGAAGAAAATTATCTCAGCTTCACCTTTTACTTTATGATCTGGTAAAAGGAAAGCAAAATAAAACTAACATAAACAGAAAAAGATAAATAATGAAAATTACAACAGAAATTAATAAAGTTGAAAAGATAAAGCAATAGAGAAATTCAATGAAACAAAAAGCTGTTTTATTCCAAAGATTAAAAACCTCCAGTCAGTCAATCAAGAAAAAAAGAGAGAAGTCTCAAATCACTAATACCAGGAATAAAAGAGGGTCATGGCTGCTGGTTCTATGGATACTAAAAAGATAAAGGAATATTATGGACTACTTTAAGCCCACAAATTCAATAACCAGATGAAATGGACTAATCCCTTGAAAGATAAAACTCGAAAAGACACAAAGAATATCTGAAATGTCCAGAATGTATTTAGTTAATTGTAACAATAATTAAAAACCTTTGAAAGAAGAAAGCACTGGAAACTGTGGGGCTTTAATGGTAAATTTTGCCAAATATTTTTAAACTTAATGATACCAGTTCTCCACAATCTCTTCCAAAAACAAACAGGGTAGGGAAAAAAGTTAAAAACAAAACAAAACAAAAAAATATGCTTCAGTGTGACCATGAAACTCAAATTTGTATCTCTACCTAAAACATTTCCTCTGAACTCAAGATATACTTATCCATTTGTATCTTATAGGCAATACAAATCTTCTACATGTCACAAACATCCTAAACAATGTGAAAAAAAATACTTTTATAAAAAATAGGTCACCTCCTAAATGCATTTTCTTCTCCTCTGCTCAATCTTTTTAGTATGTTCTAGAAACCTAACAACCATGCTTGGTCCTCAAGTACATGACTTTTATATCAAGTCCAAAGACAAGCCCTGCGAATTCTACCTCCATTTTCCATTGGGTCCATGCACTGCCTCATCTCTTTCTCTGGGCACTTACTCCTGTCATTCCTCTCTTTGGCTCATTCCCCTGTACACTAACTCCTGTCACTCTACCCTCTGTCTCTAATACATTCTCTACATGCCAACAAGACTTTATGTTTTCTTTTCACCAAGATATTCATCTCAAACTTTATTTGTTCCATTCTCAATATAAGCAACTTCTCATGTTTCAGGTTTTAGCTTAGGTGCAATCTCCTAATAAAGATCTTTTTGGGTTACCATCTTTTTAATACATATATATTTTTAGTTGTTGATGGACCTTTATTTTATTTATTTATTTATTTATTTATATGTGGTGCTGAGAATTGAACCCAGTGCCTCACACATACCAGGTAAGTGCTGTACCACTGAGTCACAACCCCAGCCCCAGTCATGATTTCTAAAGAATATTTTTTCCTGTTTTGTTTTCCCCAGTAATTTATTATTGAACTCTTTTAAAAAAGGATCACAAACTACATTTATTTTGTTTGCTTCCCCATGTTTTCTGTCTCCTCCAACAGAATTAAAACTCCAGGAGAGCAGGAACAATATTGAATTTGTTCCCAATGGTGTTCTCAGTTTCTAGCACAATATATGACACAACATTCGACACAACATTCTGAGCATGTATTTGTTAAATCAATGAATGTGACTAGGAAAGTGTATATTGACCTGATTTGACATTATAGCACCAAAAAAGAAATGAAATAAAAATTTGTCCAGTTCAAAATTTAATGAATTACTTGTCTCTGCATTCCTAAATTTTCCAAATATTTATTGGGGGCATATTTTTGCACAACCCTCATGGGAAAACAAACCAATGGAATAAAAATCAGAAGTGTAGAAAAAGAGATTAGATTTAAACTTGGCCAGTATGCTAGCCAGAACTTCTACTGCCCTGAAAAGCATTATTTATGTTACACCTGACAGATTATGTTGAAAGATGTTGAATGTTCATAAAGGAAATTCTGTGAGAGAGCTCAGCACTTGGAAGCTACCTAAATCTTCTTTTAATGTGAAGAGCATCTGTTCATTCCTACTATTTATTTCACATTCTGCATCCACATGTGATAAAACCTGAGTTCTGGTGTCAGATCACTGCCCACTTATTTGCTATGTAATTTTATAGATGTTACTTAGTCCTTTTATCCTTAATTTTTATCCATAGAATAAGATAAATAATAATATCCCCAGTGTTATTTTCTTCCCTTTATCTGAATTATCTTTATACTTAACTTATATAATTTTAGGTTATTTTACATAAACTAATATGTGCTCATTAATAAAAATATCCAGCAATACAAAAATAGAGCTAAAAATGACATGAGTTCACAATGGTGAAATTACCTGTGTAACCTGTCTTATTCACTGCAAGACCCTCATTCCAGATGAATGCAGAGATCTAGAATGACCTGCATTCCACATGAATTCTAGCGGATTATGCAGATTAATGTGGTTTAGAAAATACATTGGCAAAATGCTTTAAGCCTTGGGAACCTGAAAGTATGTATCCCCCCCAAATCCTGCTTTTATTAAGGATGATATTATATGAATTTTAATAATTTGGAGTCATTATATGTTAGCCCAAAATTTTTATAGACAGTTTTGAATACTTCCTGCCTTGACAGTAAAATTATTTTTCTTTTTCTTCTACCTTTACTCAAAATACTTTTAAATTAGCTATATAATTTTCCTTTCTCAAATTTTATAATACATACTTTAGATTTTTAAATCCAAACTTCCCAAGTTGTTTTATCTTCATTTTATACCTAAATGCTTACTGAATTAGTTTTATGGCTATAACAAACTAACACAAATTTAGCAGCTTGAAACAAATTTAGCACCCATTTATTATTTTATATCTCATGGGTCAGGAGCCCTGGAAAGGTTTAGCTAATTCCCCAGCTCAGTGTCTCACAAGACTGGAATTCCAGTGTTGTTGCCTGAGTTCCTTCAGGAACTTGTGGTGGACACTCTTCTAAGCTCACACTAGAACTAGCAGAATTGAGTGACATATGATTATAGGATGAAAGTCCCCATTTTCATGCTAGCTATTGGCCAAAGGACGAAGCACTACTCTCACAGACAGATCATAAATCTGTCTGTTTCCTTCTGGGGCCAGTGTGCATGTGTTAAAGGCTTGGTCCCTTCCTGTGGTACCATTGGAAGATAGTAACCCTTTTAGGAATTAGGGGATAGTAGAAGGTTTAGGTCATTGGAAGCATGTTTTTGTTCTCTTCCTCTCTCTCTCTTTGGCTTCATAGCTACCATGAGGTGAGCATCTTATTCCACAACACTCTCCTCACAATGATGTTCTGCCTTATGCCATTCCCAAAAGCAACAGGGCCATCCAGCCATAAGCTAAAACCTCTAATACTGTGAGTTAAAACTTTACAAGTTGATTATCTCCTATTTGTTACAGTAACAGAAAGCTGACAAACACAGCAACTTACTCAAGAAAAAATCGATCATATTTAGTAGCCCCATCTACACTCAAGGGAATGGAATTACAAAAAGAATGTAATCCTATGTGGAGACTATTAAGGGATCATATTAGAATTTTGTTTACTACACTCACTGAAAATGTTTCTATTTCTGACTCCTTCTTTGATTCACTGACAGATTACTGAGAATTTATCAATAATACATGCCAAGCATAGGTCATTGGAGCTATAGTCCTTTAGCCACGTAAATATTCTTAGATCATTTTTGTTTTCCTTTGGATTTTAAATACTTTCCAGATGGTATTGAAAGTTGTAATGGAGAAATCTGTGATATTTATGATTCCCTGCTTCCCACCCATTGCAGGAGACAGGATATTTTGTTTTCCTGATTAGATGTCTAAAGAAGTCTATTTTTTCCTAAAGCCCATAATTTACTTAGGATATATTTGTCTAAATTTGAGAGATATTTCCTCCTTCTATACCTATCTATAATTTTTATCTTCCATTAAATAGATTCTCTCCTCCAAGGATAGCAGTTGTCCTTCCATCGGCTCATCATTGGTCTCCAAACTGCTCATCTTCTATAATTTTTAAATCTCATTGTTTATTTTCCTTCATTGAATTTATTATTCTAAGTCTTTCACCCAAGGCACAAATTCAGTGTTTTACTCTTTCTTTCTTGTCTCTTCTTGTTTCTAACTTATTTATTAGAGCTATAAATGTTGATGTTTTGAACTTGATTTGTTTTACTAGTTCTGAAATTTCCCTTTTCATTTTATTCTCATTTAGTGTCTCGTCTTTGGCCTGTTGTTTTATTGATTTTGTATTTTTATTAAGTTCTTTATAGCTCAAGACATACTTGGAATGCTTTCTTCTCTTCCTTGGACAATATATTTTCCTGACCAGGTACTTCATCTGTCTTGCATTCCTTTTCCCCAAGGTTTTGTTACAACATGTTTGCATAGTTAGTTGCTGGTTATTTTTGAAAATCTTGCTATTGCTCATAAAGGCATTTTTAAAATGGATGTTAATTTTCTCTAACATTGTAAGGTTGGATTTTCCTTGACACTGTCACATTTTATGCAAACTACAGGTTTAGAGCAGGGTGTTATTTTCTGCACATTTATCAGTCTGAGAGTTTGTTGTGTTGAAAAGGGAAAAGGACACCTCAAAATAAATTCCCTCTTCTAACAAAGCTACCCTCTATTCTATTATTGAAATTCTTTTAGATGTCTTTAATAAGCAAGATCCACACAACCAGGAGTATTTCCTGCTCTGAAAGAATTTGCCTCATTGGAAAAAGGAAACTTCCTAGAGACCATTTCAGTTCTGCAAAGATTCTACTAATGGTTTTACTTTGACTTCTACTCACATTGCCTACTCAGTCTGTTTATATCTTACCAGTCTAGATCTCTCAGGAATAAATCTCAGGATTTTGTCAGCTCCCTTTCTGCTATCATCATTCTTCTGGCATGGGGATTGAGGTAGCCAGAGAATGAGGAGCCATTTTGATGTAGAATTTTCTGTTTCTTTCTTTGGCCTTCATTTTTCAAAGTTTATAGCAAATTTTTCTTCATTGAATATTAGGAAAGCTAAAATTGGTCATAAAATTTCACTTTACCATCTTTAACTAAAAGTTTCTATTCCTTTATGTTTTAAAAAGCAGAATTAAAATATTGAAAAACTTTTAATATCACTGGTTAAAAATATTGTCAAATACACATGGTATCACACATGAGTAGGAGGAAGTATTTATGAGTTTACACAAAAAGAGCTCTAGGATTCAATGTTAGTTGGAAAAGGAGAAATATCAGAATGTGTGATGTGACAAGAGGAGGTGGCATAACTATGATGTGTAGCTGATGTGCTAATATCATAAATATCCCTGGAAAGATCCAAAAGCAACAAATGAAGATGAAAGTCTTAAAACTCTATGCTGTAGCCTGCCTTTTGAATTTCTAAACATATAAATATTTCACCTATATAAAATAAATTTTAAAACATGACATTGATTTTTTGTAAGAAACACGAGGTAGAATTCCAACTTCATTTTTATCCCATATTGATAGTTATGTTTCATAATTTCATTTTCCGACTAGTTTGAATAAATGACATTTCTATTTCTGTAGATATGTTTCTATGTTCTCTCATTTCAGTATTTAATTTGCCTATTTTTTCACAGTTGAACCATTTTCTTAATTATTGCTATAATAAAACAGTTCATGATGAATGAAAAGGCAAGTTTCCCACTTTATTCTACTTCCTGATTAATTGGTTGTTCTTTACTCTTTGCTTATCCATAAAAACAAGTTGATGAAACTACACACACACCATTCTTCTATAAATTTTATTAGAAATGCTTGAATGTATTATTATTATACTACTAGATCTTTAATCAATGAACATAATAAATATCTTTATTATTTGGTAGTTTTTCAATATTTTCAAAGTGTCTTATTTAGCTATAAAAACATATTACTTCTATTATTTTATTCCAGATATTTTATATGTTTGTAGTTTTATTATGATTGCTTCATTATACATATAAATGTGACTGATTTGTTGGTATTTATTTTCTTTCTCAGAAAGGCTTGCTAAATTCCCTGATAATCTTCATAATATATTTATATATTCTATTGATGTCCACAAACATATGTAAAAGTAAAGGGTTTTTTATTTTTCTAGTTATTACCTATTTTATTTCTTTTTCTTATTATTCCAACAGTGTCTTCAAAATAAAATTTTGAAAGAAGTAGTTATAGTCATCTGTTTTATTCTTGATATTAAGGGGAAATTTTTCAAAGTTTTGCAAGTAACTCTGATGTTTGTTGTTAGGATTTTTTAGTACTTACTAGAATAAGGAATTATAACATATTCTTAATGTAGAAAGATGTTTCATCATAAATAATGTTGAATTTCATCAAATACTTCTGCATCCAGTGGAAAACTAGATGGGTTTCTTCTTTGATGAGTTGGTATAATTACTTACAATGGTTGATTTTTCAAATGTTAAAGTTACATTCCTGAAATGATCACTACATGTTCATGATATACTATCTTTTTACACAATCCAGGATTTGGCTTGCTGATATGTTCCTTACAATTTTTGCAACAAAATGTATTTTAGCATTTTTACTTCTTTTGCTTTCATTTTTTGGTATCAAGGTCATGGCACACCTATAAAATGGGAATGTTTCTTCTTCTATATTGTATAAAACAATGTTAAAAATTTTGCATTTAATATTACCATATTTCACTGAATAATTGTTGCAGATTTTATGCCAGATACAGTTTTTTGCAAAAAAAAAAAAAAGTGTGATACAATTCTTAAAAAATCATTACTTAAAAATTACTAATTATTAAACCATGTTTAGTGCAAGCTTAGGATGCAGAAAGTACTTGTGAATATACATTAATTGGTGGTGACAATTTGCAGTGAAATACCTGATCAGGCATACATTGATAAAACAATCTAATGACTGGAGGTTATTTTTCTTCCTTGCTTGATTCTATGGGATATTTTTTCTTATGATTTTATTTTTTAATGGCCATAGTACTATTAAAAATTTGTTTTTTGAGTCCCTTTTGTTAAATTGTGTTTTCAAAGAAAATATCCATTTCCTCTAAATTTTACTTTCTTGGCAGAAAATTGCCTGTAGTGTACTCATATATTTAATATATGTAGAACCTAATTATAAGAAACATTTTCGTCTCTATACTAATTTCTCTCCCTCGCTCTTTCTCTCCTCTATGCGAGAGATTTAATAATTACATAATGCTTCCAAATAACAAGGTTTTGTCTGTTGATAGTCTTTAATGTCCACTTTTAAAAATTTTATTATTTTCTTTCTTTTATTACTTCCTCTTCTCCATTCTTTTTGGCCTATTTTTACATCTTTGCCTAATTTCTGCAGATAATTGATTTTCTTTTTTTTCTATTGTGAGGATGTCAGAGCCAAGATTTTTCCATATAGCTGCTCTATAGCTATAAATCTTTCCTAATTTCTATGAAAATTCCTTTTCACCCATGTTATTTATGTATTTATTTCCAAATACACATATGCTTTCTAGTTATATTTACTTATATCAATTTTAGTTACATCATAGTCCAAGGATAAGGTCTATATGATTTAAATTCATAAAACAGTTGACAGTTTACAGCCTAGTAAATGAAGAATTTTTATAGTGTCCATTGGACAATTTAATAGAAGATATTTTCTGCTGCTTTTAGGTATAATGTTTTATTATAATGTTCTGCACTTTTAATAGAAAAATGGTTAATTATATTCTCATCTTTTGATTTATTAGTGACTGAAAGGTGAATTAAAATCTCCCAACAATAATATAACTGTCTGAATTTGCTGCTGAATTTTCCTGCTCTCGTATTATATTACAAAGAAATGGAAAAGTCTTCTCATCACTGTCTATGAAATACTTATATAGAGTTGAGCCTTATAAGTTTCAATACTCAAGGACCCATACACACACTTAAATATTCAGTTTCAGCCCATTGATTACAAATTATACACACACTGATCTAAGCATTTTCTTGCATAAAATATTCTGATAAAAAGGATAACTGGAGAATGAGTGAAGCACCATCATTACACTCAGCTCTTTGCCTGCCACTTAGAAACAAATGTATATTGAAGAGTTTTCCTGTCCATGTGTTGCCCTCCTTCCTGGCACTTGTCAAGATATGATTGAATATAGTGATACAGTATTAAGGCTCAGAGAAAATCCTGACACATGATGGATTAAAGCTCAGAATTAGTCAGACCTCATGACTCTGAGACAGCTTCTGCAACTGTTTATCTTTGAAACACCAGTGAGCTGAATTGAGCATGAATTTTTATCCTTTTCAATGAAGCTCACATACATCCTTGACTTACCAACTTTCTAGAAACCCCAGGCCCTTTTTTAAGCCTCACTAAGGTCTCCAATATCACTGAGAAATTATAATTTCTTGAGTTAAGTACTAAGCTACACAGTAGTTCATGCTGTCCCCTTTTTTTAATGTGACCCATTGGGTATTAATAGAGTTCAGATTTATTTTCCATAATTTAGAGCTTGCTTTATAAAATATTAAAATGCTTATTAATGTTTGGAAAAGTGGCAGAGGCACTAATATATATTGCAAGCAGCACACTGCTGTTCTTCAGCTACATACTAATTAGTGACACATAAAAATACCTCTACTGAATTTTGTCTTTTTTGTTCAGAAGGCAAACAGAAAAGGGGAAACAGAAACACATTTAAAGTTTCTTACAAGTCAGTGTTCATCTGAAACATTAATCATTAGTTCAGTCAGGTCAAATAATACTATAAAGACATATGTATAATAATTTTGAAGACTTTTTATCTTCTCACTTGAAAATAGAAAATAGTGAGTTCCTATTCATTGCAAAAAAAAAA
>PVHX01022690.1:0-27203 GCA_004024805.1 Geosciurus inauris
GGTCACAACCCCTCCACCAAGATTCCCAGCTTTTCCATTCACTTTGATTCTCTCTTGGAGAAACTGCTCGAAATTGGCAGCATCCATGATTCCATCTTCTACAGGGTGGGTGCAATCAAGGGTGAACTTCAGAACCTGCTTCTTTTTTTTGCCCCCCTTCGCCACAAGCTTTTTCACGGGCGCCATGGCGGCAGCGGAGTATGTACTGAAATTTTTAAAGCGCGTATTATGTTTAGTGGTACAACAACCATGACAAAACTAATGATTTATAATTAATGATTTTCTTTTTCAATAGCAGCAAAGAAGAGTCGTGTTGTCTCTGATGCCGATGACTCTGACAGTGATGTTATATCAGAGAAGTCAAGCAAAAGAGAGAAGACTGTAGCATCTGACAGTGAAGAAGAAGTAGGGAAAGAATTGTCTGATAAGAAAAATGAAGAGAAAGATCTATTTGGGAGTGATAGTGAGTCGGGCAATGAAGAAGAGTAAGTGACAATATAATGTGAGTTTTCAAGGGTTTTTTTAGGTAATAGGGGTTTATCTTTTGAGTTTTTAAAACTTGTGTTAGAATTTTGTGGCAAGGTATAAATATACTGTACTAATTGAGTGACTTTGGGCATTTAGGATATTAGTTCCTAAACTATTAATATATATACACAGTATAATGTGGATGGATCTCAATATGTTAAGGAAGTAAAGAACATTTTATATGATTCCATTTATATGAAGTTTAAGAACAGGAAAACTATGATGGGAATTAGAGTGGTGATTGCTTCTTGGATGTTGATGTTGGGGAGCTGACTAGGGATATAAGGAAACTGGGGAGACAGTGTTCTGCATCTTGAGTAAGATGCTGGTTATATGAGTTTAAACATTTGTTAAAGACCATTTAACTGGACACTTAAAATCTGCACACTTTACAGTGCATAAATTATACCTTATTTTTAAAAATGATTCTTAAGCAAATGGGAAGAAAGAAAATGAATGTCTTTATATTTTTTCTGTTCAAGAAATCTTATTGCAGATATATTTGGAGAATCTGGTGATGAAGAGGAAGAAGAATTTACAGTAAGTATAAGATGGAAACATTCTTTTTCTCTTTTGGGGGGGTACTGGGGATTGAACTCGGGGGGCACTCGACCACTGAGCCACATCCTCAGCTCTATTTTGTATTTTATTTAGAGACAGGATCTCACTGAGTGGTTTAGTGCCTCGGTTTTGGCTGAGGCTGGCTTTGAACTTGCAATCCTCCTGTCTTAACCTCCTGAGCCGCTGGGATTACAGACATGAACCACCGTGCCTGGCTTGGAAACATTTCTGTTTTGATTGCACTTATTTGTTTTTATGGCAGAGATTCTCTAATACTGATTCTGATAAATAGGAATAAACGACTATGATGTATTCAAGAAAAAAATCTAGAAGAATTCAAAAAGTGAGATGAAAGTATTTCAAAGTCATAAAAGGAAAATAACAGAATTGAATTAATGGGATGAAGGAACACATTAAACAATAATAAAAGACCCTATACTGCAAGTAGTTACAGGACTTCTGCTTCCTAGTAATAGCAGATTTGGTAATTTGGACTAATCCTTCTGCTATGAACAACTAGAAAAGCATTTGAAAATCTCATTATGTGAGGAACAAGGTAACAAGGAATTATTAAGCCAGAAGACAGGAAGCTAAAGGAGTGACAACTTGGTGTTTAGAACTGCTGTTTCTTTGAGGGTGTATGCCTCGAGGCTGAGAATCTGCTCATCTTTTTGACAGCCTCAAGGCTTAGGGACAAAATTTGAAGTTCAGGGCCTACTGAAGTTAGGAGCCCTAAAAACCCCATGCCCTGGATTGGGACTCCAAAGAGCACCACTAGGATTTAGGCAGAACTGAAAATAAAACAACCTTTGCTCAGATTTAGGTCAACTTTGAGTAAGAATCTGTGTCAGAAACTTGATTATGATGATTCAAGTTTTTTAAATATGCAGCATGGTACACAGTTAAAGATAACATTATAAGGGAACAGTAGTAACAAAATAATGAAAACAGACCTAGAGGCTCTTGATACAACATTTTAGATAATACCTTAAAAAAATATGTTCAGGAAGCTATAAGAAAAGATTAAAATTTTCACCAGAACAAAACATTTTAAAAGGACAAGGCAGATTTGGAGAAGAACCATGTAGAAATCTCAGAACTATAAAAATATAGTAACTGAAATGAAATATTAAGTGGTTAAATTGAACACAAATTGGGCATATTTGAAAAGAAAATTAGTGAACTGGAAAGCAGATTAGAAGGAAATATCTAGAACAAAGCATTGAGAGACATTATTATGGAAAATGTAAAAGAAAAGACATGCAATAGTATGAGAATGAACACATTTAAAGTACTAGAGGAGAAGGATAATACATATATATATGATGCATAAAACTATAAATTATAGAAATCTGGCAAGTTGCAAGCAGAATTTTAAAAAAATACCTAAATATATAATAAAAGTGCAAGAAATCAAAGAAAATGAAAAAGTCTTCAAAGCAGCCACAGCAAAAAAGTTAGCCAGAAAAGCAAAAATTAGACTAACAGCTCATTTCTCAACAGAAACAAGAGAATCCAGTAACTGCAAACTTACAATTCTGTTATATTCAACAAAAGTGCTTTCCAAGAATGAAGATGAAATAAGGAGGGAATTAATTGTCAACATGCCAACTAAAGGAAATAAATGCAGAAAGAAAATGATGTTAGGTAGATGGAGGATAGAAAGAAGAGCAACTAAAGCATATGGATCAGTCTTGGATATTGAATGTACAAAACAGTCATGTCTGGTGTGGTTTAATATATATAACATAAAAAATTAAAACAGCAGTACACATTCGGGAATATACATGGAATTGAAGTGTTCACAAGTCTTTGCAAATGCATGTAAATGTATATTAGTGGACTTTGATAAGTTAGGATGCATGTTGCCATCTAAAACAGCCACTGACCACTCTATAATGACCATAGTCTGTAATGACCAAAGACTATGTAACTTCTAAACCAACGGGGTAAATGTTTGGAATAATAAAAGCTAATCAGTATTTAAAGATGTAAGAAAAGAGAAAAAGAAATATGGAAGAGCTGGAAACAAAGTAGTACACTGTAAGGTAACAGATTTAAACTTTGATAATATCAGAAATCAGATTAAATGTAAATGTGCTAAATGCTCCAGTTAAATGACAGAGATGATCAGACTGGATTATAATAATTGATACATGCTGGTTCTAAGAGATTAATGTGAAACAAGTAGAAAACAAAAGGGTAAGGGGCTGGGGTTATGGCTCAGTGGTAGAGTGTTTGCCTCTCACAGGTGAGGTACTGGGTTTGATCCTTAGCACCACATTAAAAAAGTATTATGTCCGTGTACGACTAAAAAAAAACATTAAAAGGGTAAGAAGATAACTCTAAAAGAAAACTAACATAGCCATATTAATATCAAAAAGGTGGACTTAAAAAAAGGTAGACTTAGAGGCAAAAAAAAAAAAGTGTGATAAAGAGGTTACTCTTTAATGATAAGATGTTAAAATTGTATGCACCTAATAAGATGGCTAAAGACAAATGGACAAGTTCATAATCCTAGAAGAGTGTAGCTGATAGAACAAGCAGTCTGTAAAAACAAAAAAAAAGGTTTTTTGGGTTGTTTTTGGCGGGGGGTGTAACTAGGGATTGAACTCAGGGGCACTCGACCACTCAGCCACATCCCCAGCCCTATTTTGTGTTTTTTTTTTTTTTTTTTAAATGTTTATTTTTTAGTTGTAGGTGACAGAATATCTTTATTTTATTTTTATGTGGTGCTGAGGATCGAACCCAGTGCCTTATGCATGCTAGGCGAGCACGCTACCACTGCGCCATAATCCCAGCCCCCCTATTTTGTGTTTTATTTAGAGACAGACTGAGTTGCTTAGTGCCTTGCTGTTGCTGAGGCTTGCTTTGAACTCAAGAATATCCTGTCTTAACCTCCCAAAGTGCTGGGATTACAGGCATGCACCACCGTGTCTGGCCCCAAAAGAGTCTTTTTTGTATGTAATGTGTATACAAACCCTTTGGCAGTTATGAAAGTTAAAAATGTCTTCTTCCATTTGGTTGCTTGCCCTTTCACTTTCTTGATGGAACTTCTGATGAACAGAAGTTCTTAAGTTTAATATTGATCAAGTTTATCAGCTTTTCCTTCTGGTGAAAACTTTCTGAAATCTGCCTAAGAAATTTTTGTCTATCCCCAGGGTTATGCAGATTTTCACCACGTTATTTTCTAGGAAATTGACTATTTTTATAAATGTTCACATTAAATTGTACAGTGCACCTAGAATTGGCTTTTTTATATGTAGTATAAAGAAGTCAAACCCCTTTCCCTAATTTGGAATATACAGTAGACCAACCACCATTTATTGAAAAGATCATCCTTTCCTACTGCTGTTTGTTGCCATCACTGTCGTAAATCAAGTATATAGATTTATTTTTCCAATCTGTTAATCTCATTGCACCATTAATATATTACTAGTGATAATTGGTTTATGTTCTCTAAGCTTGTTATTCTTCAACATTGCTTTGGATTTTCTTGGGTCTTTGTGTTCTCATAAATTTTAAACCAGTTTTTTCCAAAAAGTCAAAATATTGGTAATATTTCTGTATGTAATGCAGTGAACCAAAAATTAATAACAAAATTAACAAACAAGACACCTATGTCCTGTAAAAAATTTAAAGCCTTATTAAACAGTTCTTTGTCAAAAAAGAAATCAGTATTTTTACTAAAGTAAGAAGAGAGAATGAAAGTAGATGAATTAAATTTATTTAATTAAAATGATAAGGAAAAAAAAGTAAACCTAAGGAAAATAGTAAAGAATTCATATAACAGTTTTTGAAAGTCCACATGTCAGAGACGTTGGACACCTTCATGAAATTCATAGTTGGTTCAACACCATATTAGAATAAATTAAGCTTGATCTAGTTTGGAGAGTTAACATCAGCTTATTACAGGTTTAGCTCATTAAGAAAAACAACATACTAAGATAAAACATTGGAAAACCCTATCTAAATAAGATACAAAAAGTTAGAAGCTATAATAAGACTTGCCATTTCATTTACATAAAAATGAAAATTATGCCTAACACTAGTATAAACAAAATCAAAGTGTACAAATGTAATATGCCATTTATGTCACAGAGAGCTGTTTTTCTTAATTTTTAGAGATTTTTTTTTACACTAATAAGAAAAAGATGAACAGCCCAACAATGAAAAAATGGGCATAGATATTTAGAGTTCACAGAAAAAAGAATTATAGATGGCTTTTTTTTTTTTTTTTTTGGTACTGGAGATTGAACTCGGGCACTTGACCACTGAGCCACATCCCCAGCCCTATTTTGTGTGTTATGTAGAGACAGAGTACAGATGGCTTTTTAAACATGGGGTGGGGGAGCCCAGACTTACTCCTAATGAGAGAATGGCAAATAAAGCCATTTGCCTTTTGGTTTTTTGGTCCAGAGATTGGCAGATATTAACATTTAATAACCTGCTATAGTGGTGAGAAGGTGGGGAAACAGGTGCAATCTCTTCTTTGCTGGAAGGAGAGAGGAGTATATAGAATACTATATACTGATATATAACCTTTATGGAAGACAATTTGGCAAATGCTTACCAAATTTTCATATATACATAATCATGTCATTGTGCAAATGAGTTGCTGATAGCCATATGGTAAAATAGTCAAAAGCATTACAAAGAATGAGGATACTTTATGCTGAAATGGATCATTGTCTAGGTTCTCTCATTAAATTTGGAAAATGCAGAGCAGTATCTTGTACTCATTGTGAATAATATGCTGCCATTTGTGTAATAAAAGGAGATACTAAATATATATGTATAAAAGTGCATAAGTAATTGTAGATTATTTCTGGTAAGAAATATAAGAAAACAAGTAATACTAGTGGTTAGAGAGGGAACTTTTGTTCTACATCCTTTCTGGTACCTATTTAATTTTTAGTTTTTGTGGGTGTAATACTTTAAAAATGTAAAAAGTTAAGAGCAGTTATACAGAAAATCTGTATGGAAGTTTTGATAACTAGGTGATTCACTCTGCCTCCAGGGTTTTAACCAGGAGGATTTGGAAGAAGAAAAAGGTGAAACCCAGGTGAAAGAAGCAGAAGATTCAGATTCTGATGATAACATAAAGAGAGGAAAGCAGTAAGTTTTTTGTTTAGAGAGAGCTTAAAAAAAAATGAGGTAGAGACTTAAACTTTTTTTCATTTGGTTGCTAAATTTAGCAGAGAATCTATTCCTATTTTTCTCTTTTTACCTTCTCTTCATACAATGTTATCAATGAATTACTTGCTGTTATTTTCCTGTACTTGGGTATCTTAATTTGTGGCATTGTATTTATATGGCATCAAACTCTTAATTTATAGCTTACTACATAAACTGTTTTGAAAATTAACCTAATAGATATTTCAAGAGTTGATTTGGGAGACCAGGGAGAATAAGTCTGAAGTCTTAACAAAATATAAGTTGATTGTATTTTGCTCCCTTTTGTTAAATAGTTGGGATCTATGTCCAGAATAGTCTGATACCTTGAATAGTACCTTTGAAGCATAGAATACTGTTTACAGTTATAAAGATAATGCTTTAAAAAAGAAAGTTTCCTTTTTAATTCCAAGCAAAGTGTAAGAATTAAGATGAATGTGTATTACAGTCCTTTTAGAAATTTGAATTTATAGAAACAGAGTGAGTTAACTCAGTGATTCTAATGAAAGCTGTAAAGATCTAAGGCTCATAACAAACCTATAGATTTCTAACTTTATCTCAGTCACATTATTTTGAATTAGGCTGTTTATCACTAAAAAGTAGTTTATTTTCCTACTCTTGCTGTGTAACATAAAAACATTCAAGTAATTGGACACTATCCTATTCCAAATAAAGGCGGTGCAACTAAACCTGAATGAGCCCCTGGATAAGAACTTGAAATGTTCTTCTCAAGCTGATAGATATGTGTGAGTGAAGTTTAGGGCTATTGGTGATCAGTGTGTAGCAGTTGGGTAGAAAAGGAGTTGAACATAAAGAGTAGAATCAGCTGTTGTTTTAATATAAGTGCTTCCACTTAAAAAAAAAAAAAAAAGATAACACTTCATTGAATTAGAATTAGTTTGGTGCTCTTGACTGTGGTAAATGTATAATTAAAAGATCTTATATTTCATTTGATCTCATCATTGCTTAGTATGGACTTCCTGTCGGATTTTGAGATGATGTTGCAGAGGAAAAAGAGCATGAGTGGCAAGCGCAGACGTAATCGTGATGGCGGCACCTTTATTAGCGATGCAGATGATGTTGTGAGTGCAATGATTGTCAAGATGAATGAGGCTGCTGAGGTGAGATGGGTCACTTCTTCCCCCTACTGAATTCATTGTTGCTTTTGTTTGTTTAAATGTTTAACCTTGACATAAACTACATTAAAGCATGTTTTTGTTTTTTGTAATGCAGATTTACTATCCTAAATTTTAAGCATGGAAATAATTCTAATTTTTTATTTAATCACATGTTTAGAATAAATTGACAAGACTAAGTGTTAAGTAAAACCTTTTCAGGTGAATGGCTTCACTAGTTTTATGGGGGAAATCTCAGCTTTGGCTGATTAACCATCAAGTTTGATGTTTCTTTATATATAAAAAGTGTTATAAAATCATATCATTGTCTTGCCCTGATTAAGAGACTGCATCTAACTCATTGAGTTTTTTTTTTTAAATATTTTGTTTAGTTGTAGATGAACACAATATCTTTATTTATTTTATGTGGTGCTGAGGATTGAACCCAGTGCCTCACGCATGCGAGGCAAGCGCTCAACCGCTGAGCCATAACCCCAGCCCCTAACTCATTGAATTTTTAAAATGTGCTCTAATTATAAAAATAGGCTGGGTGTTATATTTTAAAAACAAATTCTGATCTTTTAAAGATATTAAGTCTTACACCTGGGTGATTGTTAAAGATAAACCAAAATTTCCCAGCTGTAATTTGTTCCTCAAATCAACTCTTCAAAAATTTGACAGTTATTCCGTTATTTTAAATTAAAATTGTGCCCTTCAGTTTGTAATTGTTAAAAGTATTTTTCTAACAATTTTCTAAAAGTAATTTTCTGTCAGTTTGACTGACAGAATTTGTTGTTGTGCAAAAACAAAGCAAAACCCTATCTTGTAGGCATCCTTTCTTGTATGAAAAATTGTTCTTTGAGAGATGATTGCTTTATTTTAAGGTTTAGAATTAGAGTGTTATGATTCATTGTTAACAATATTGTTCTTTTTAAAATCTTTTTGTCTTTTTTCTGAATAGGAAGATAGACAGTTGAACAATCAAAAAAAGCCAGCACTTAAAAAATTAACTTTGTTGCCTACTGTGGTTATGCACCTTAAGAAGTAAGTATTTCATATTCTCATTGAAGATTTTCCTTTTAATGATAAGAATGGACAGAGGAAGAGGCAGTGGTGGTTCTGAGACATTTTGCACTTACTTGGTCTCTTTATATTTGGGTGTCAGATGGTAGGTTCAGAGTGTATACTTGCTCTCTTTGCCTAATGAATTATGTCTTTTTCAAGGCTTTGACTCACATTTGTACTTTGATATATGAACTGAAAGTGAATATCAATTTTGTTTATACAGAAATAAGACTGTAGAAAAATAAGTCTGTTGTATATAATGAAGTATATTTTGTTTATCAAATGCCTGTGCCTAACTTTGTGCTTGGCTTTTAATTATATGTATGTTTATACCTGATTTTTTAAAAAAATATTTTCCTTTAAAAAAATACTTTTTTTAAGTTGTAAATACAATATCTTTATTTATTTTATGTAGTGCTGAGGATCGAACCCAGTGCCTCATACATGCGAGGCAAGCGCTCCACCACTCAGCCAGAACCCCAACCCAAGCTTTTCCTTTTAATGGAATGATATTCAAACTACTTACTGGTGTTCTAAGAGTATTACATAATGATAGCCTTCTATTAGTTCACAAACAATAATGAATAAAATTTCCTAAATTATATTTCTCCATAAATTTTTCTTAAACCTTGATGCCTAATGCAAACAACAAATAGTAAACTGACATTGATGAAAGAAAAACTTGGAAACTACTAATTTTTTCTATATAAACAGTTTGGAGTCTGGTAAAATTGCATCTGTTTTCCCAATGTAATTGAAAACAGCAAATCATGGGCAGTCTACTCAAAGCACATGTTGTATACATACAATATATAATAGACCATAAATACATATATTGTATGGCCCAATACATCACAGTTGTTGAGTCTTTCTGTAATAATGATCCCCTTCTTATAAGTCCTTGTTATGAAATTCATTTGTTTGCTCATGGTCATGAGCAACTTTGCCTTCTCTTTGAGAAACTAAAGTCACAGCCTGCTTTGAACAGCTGAAGAAATGCATTCATACATCAGTGAGCCACCAACATGCCTTAGGACATCTGTAACTAGAAAACTGCTTCCTCTATTCCAGCAAAACTCTCTGGCAGATTTTACATATATGATATAGTTAGACTTTCGATTAATATAACTGACTCTGTTGCATGAAATGGAATTTAAACATCACTAGTTCAGGAATTTATTTTTTGGTTTGAAAGGGGTTTACTTGTGGTGCACACAGTTTTTTCATGGTGAATACACATGTGATTCTCTGTACACAAGAAATGGAATATATTCAAAACAGATAAGTTTCTTTGAAGTTACTAAAATTGTGACTACAGAAAATAAATCAACACTGTAAAACTAAGTAAATACTATTGGTTTGACTAATTAGTAGGTGTAAAAGAAAAGGGAAAGTTAAGGAATTTAAATATCACTAGTCATTGAAATAATTTTTCTGCCAGAAGAACTATATACTCTTTGATGTCCTGCAAAGAATAGCACAATTCTGGGTTCTCCATCACCTGAAACTGAGAATCACTATTCTGGTGGATTGAGCATTATGTTTTTAGTTACAATAATTTCAGCTTATTGTTCCTCTTGTGTGTACCATTCATATCAACATTGCTCTATCTTATGTAATTTGAGTTTATTCTGTTTTGTTGTTAGTCATCTTTATTGTCAAGCCTATATGTTTATGGGAAATATAAACTAAATTTCATACTACTTTTAAAACTAGTATAGGGGTCCAATTATCTTCAGTATATATTCAATATATGTAAATCTGTAATATATAATAATATATGCATATAAAAGCAAGTTTTGGAAACATCACTAAATATGTAAGGAAGGTCAGAGAGAGACAGTAGAAATGAGGTTTGTAGATTTGAATTATTATTACTAATATTATTATCACTACTATCATCATCATCATCATTGCAGGCAAGACCTTAAAGAAACGTTTATTGACAGTGGTGTGATGTCTGCCATCAAAGAATGGCTCTCACCTCTGCCAGATAGGAGTTTGCCAGCACTAAAGATTCGGGAGGAGTTGTTGAAGATTTTGCAAGAGGTTAGTGGCATGTAATTTACCAAGAGATTGGTGGCAGAAACTGTTTGCTGTTCATTAATTATCTAATGTGGTTTTTATTGTCATGACTTCTATATTTTACTATGGATTTATACGTTTGCTCTGTTACAGCCTGCTGGCAAAAAGGTTAGAAAAAAGGAACATATCTAATAAAATGAGCATAAAAAGACCTTATAAAACTTCATGTTAGTGTAATATTGAAGGAAAAAGATCTTGAGGTAGCTAGGTGTATATGAGAAGAGAAGTCTATTAATGGACATGTTCTGGAGAAGTACTTGAAATAGAAAGAGCACCAAATTCAGAGTCATATGAACTTGTCTTGGAATCTTGAGCTGGGTCCCCCTTATGTGGCTGTGACACCTTGGGCAAGCTACTTAACTTCCCAAGGAACCTCCTACATTTCAGGCACTGTGCAAGGTGTTTTGTATATGTATTGGCTTATCAGTTCCTCAACAGTAAACCTGTAAGGTAGGTAGGTGTATTGTCTCTATTTTACAGATGAGGAAATTATACTCAGAAGTTAAATGACTTGTCCAAAGTCACATACCCAGCAGTTGGCTGTGCTTAAGTTCAGTGTTAGGTCTCTTGGCTTCTGAGGCCTGTGCTGCTGACTTCTATTCTAAACTGCTAACCTCTAAGTATGTTAGTTCATACTTTGTCACACTATTAGGTTTTACTTCAATTTAGTGGTAATACTAAACTTCCAACTTTTGATGTGAAAACAAAGGATCTGTGTACAGTGTCTGTAGATCCTGAAAATAGTCCTTTATTTGTTATAAGAAACCAGGTCTTAAAGGTCCTCTAGAATAGATTAGCAAGCCTCCCAGCTTCTACGTGATTAATTTGTGTGTGTTTATGTTCCCCCAGCTACCTAGTGTGAGCCAGGAGACCCTGAAGCATAGTGGGATTGGACGAGCAGTGATGTATCTCTATAAACACCCCAAGGAATCAAGGTCCAACAAGGATATGGCAGGGAAATTAATCAGTATGTAAATTTTGCTTTTTGTTTGTTGTTTTTATGTCTATACGTGGAGAGTCATGTATGTAACTATATATATATATATTTTTTTTTTTTTTTTTGGTGGTGCTAGGGATTGAACTGAGGGCCTTGTACATGTGAGGCAAGCGCTCTACCAAATGAGCTATATCCCCATCCCAAATATACATATTCTTTTTTTTTTTTTTTTTTTTGCCAATATTTATTTAACATGAGTCAATAAGGTGGGATAGAAATATTTTTAGTAAATTTTTATAGTACTGACTTTTTTCTCTTATACTAAAAGTGCTTCTTGGTATATTTAAGTATGCTATCCAGTATTAAATGTAGCGAGTAAAAGTATATATTTTCTAGTCAGGTTAATTTCATGGATCCACCACCTACCTACCTGAGTGCATTTCCTTAGCTGGTGATTAAAGTTCCAAGTTTGGTCTCCTCCTCTGTAAAATTGAGATAATTGTGTTTTCTTTGAGTTAATTATGAAAATTAAATGAGGGATATATATAAAGCACAGTGACTAGCACATAGTCAAGAACTGTTACCCACTGTACTATTGTTACTTGCATAACGGTCTCCAGAGCTGTTTTTGTGTTACTATTTTATAATGCCAGGAAAATCCAGAGGCTAACTGAAGTACATATTGTCATCAAGTGCCATATTGTAATGAAATCCTTCAGTGTTTTGACTGAAGTCCATGTATATTTTTGTTATCCTCAACTCTTCCTCTGTTCCACATTGGAAAGGAATTTAAGTAACCACTTCTGTATTTGGATATGGTGTTTATGGTTCTGTTGAATTTTAAGATTATCAAAGATTATTAGATTAGAAATGTAAATTTCTTTTATAAACCAGAAATATTACTATCTTTCACCTTAATAATATTGCACAGTTTACTTCCTGTTGAATGATAAACATGATTGCTCTTTTTTTTTTTAATATTTTTTTAGTTGTACATGGACACAATATCTTTATTTATTTTTATGTGGTGCTGAGGATCGAACCCAGCGCCTCATGCATGCAAGGCAAGCGCTCTATCACTGAGCCACAATCCCAGCCCACCTTTGATTGCTCTTAAGCAATGATTCATGACTTATTCCCCCTAGACAGAAGCAGAATATTTCCTCTGGTGTCCATGACTTACTATAATAGTGGTTCTGTTTCCGGGGCGGGGGGGTGGGGTCGTTTTGAAGATAACCTAAACCCCGTGAGAATTCCTGCTTCCTTCAAAGTGTGTCAACACCTATTCTATCTGTAAAAGGTCCTTTCTGATTGTTATAGTTTATTAGTGCAGCAGTAAGCTACATTATGTTCCAGAACAAAAACATTAGTGGATGCCTCTGGACATTACTGACTTAGCAGTGAGCATATATTATGTTTTCTCATGGTCAAGTGAGCAGCCTTATTAGACTTTAATGATTAAGTATAGACTCTATACCCATCATATTAGAATGTAATTTTAATATTTAGACCATTTTGACAGGTGATAGGGGAGCCTTATTTCAAGATTTTATTTTTCAGTGGAATAAACTTTAGAAATTAGATTGCCTTTTAAGAATAAACATTTTTTTTTTTTTTGGTACCGGGGATTGAACTCAGGGGCCCTCGACCACTGAGCCATATCCCCAGCCCTATTTTGTGTTTTATGTAGAAACAGGGTCTCACTGAGTTGCTAAGCGCCTTGCCATTGCTGAGGCTGGCTTTGAACTCGCGATTCTCCTGTCTCAGCCTCCCTAAGTGATAAGAATAAATATTTTTAAGAAGGAAAATTGTTATCAACCCAGGTGATTAATGACAAAGTCCAAATGTTCCTTTCTTTAAATCTCTGTGGTTGCTAAATAAACTAGTCCTATTTATTATACTACTTTTCTGAATTGACCAGCCTTAGTTATGATACTAGTATCATGTAGTCTTTATTCTGAAAGTGGTCTGGAATAATGGGGTCATTAAGAAAAAGAATATTCTGGCTGAGCACCTGATACATGCCTGTAACCTCAGTGTCAGGAGGCTAAGGCAAGAGCATCACAAGTTGGAGGCCAGCCTGGGCAACTTAGCAAAACCCTGTCTCTAAATAAATAAGTGGGGGTGTAGCTTAGTGTTCGAGTGCCCCTGGGTTTAATCCCCAGTACAGGAAGGGAAATAGAAAAAAAGAAAATTGTGGGCTGGGGTTATAGTTTAGTGATAGAGCACCTGCCTAACATATACATATACAAGACCCTGGGTTTGATCTCCAACACGCCACACAAACACACACACAAATATTCTAAATGCCTAGACTGTTATATTATATGAGTGTGTGATTATTTGAAAGCCTACTAAGAGAAAATGCTATGTTGTGGACTAAATTACTGATTTTTTTTCTTGCTATAGATGAATGGTCTCGGCCTATATTTGGCCTTACCTCGAACTATAAAGGAATGACAAGAGAAGAAAGGGAGCAAAGAGATCTAGAACAAATGCCTCAACGACGAAGAATGAACAGGTATGAGGGAACAGGTATGAATAAGTGGAATAACTGTTAATGTTGCCAGTAACTGGCTTTTTGGTAAATAAGGTCATGAAGATCTTAGGATCATCTAAGATTTTGTCTTTCAGCTTGTTATGTTTGAGAAGAAAATACATAGTTCATAATATCTGTATAGTTTAAATGTAATAGCATCTGGTAAAAGTCTCCACTCTCACATCAAGACCTTTTTAGAAATATTCTCCATGTGAAGTGTGGCCTCACTGTTCTGGAGATTCCAACCACTTAGAGAAAACAACATTTTCATTTTCAGTGCTGTCTCCAAAATCATGGGGGGAAAATGTTACTGTTTCAGTTTGTATTGTACTAAATCTAGTTGTATCCAGGAGTTACAGCTATGGTAGTTATTGCACACTCAGAATGAAACCTGTAGGTAAAAGAACACTTCTAAAAATGAATAGTGTTCTTAAAATGATTTAGGATTTTTTTGTTGTTGTTTATGCTTTTTGTGGGGAGGGAGTTGGGGTGGTGGTGTTTTTGTTTTTTTTTTAATCTGATGTAAAGAAGCTAATTATGGTCTGTTTGATACATTGGTTTGCTCTTTTCTTAGTTCGAAGGTTCTTTGATTCCTAGTAACTTATTGTTTACCTTTTTCCCAGCACTGGTGGTCAGACACCCCGGAGAGACCTGGAAAAGGTGCTGACAGGAGAGGAGAAGTAAGAGTTTTGTATTAATTTTTTTTCTTAACATATATAGAGGACTTCTGTTAGCTGCTGTAAGAAAAACAGTAAATGAAATGATGTGTTAACATTGGCAGGCAGTGATTTTCAATTTAACAGTTATTGAAACTAAGAAAATAGTTGATTCAGTAAAGATTTTTTTGCTATTTGCTAAGTGCTAGACTCCTTGTTAAATTTGATAATACAAAAATAAATTTGAAACAGTCCATAATTTCAAAAATTGTAAGTCTACAGAAGGATCATGGTAAAGCGAAAACAGGCAGGATGGTGGGGTCAGTGTACAAGGCCTGCTTTGGGAGTGGTGAGTAGACTGAAGTGATTGGGCAGCATTCTGGCACCAAGGGTGGTAAAAGGCAAAATTGGAAATACAGATATGGACCAATGAGGAACTGAAATCAGAATAGGAATTTTCACTTCTTTGTGATTCCAAGCAATGTGTTTGAGCCTAGATATGAAGCCATCAAATTGGATTTTGAATGCTGATGCTGATGGTGTTGTGTAGGATGGATCTGGGCAATTAGACTGAAGGCTGTGGTACAGTTAAAGCTGAAACCATAATGGAGGAGCAGGAGACTGAGAAGGCACTGCAGAGGCAAAGCTGCCAGGAGTTGCTGACCTAGTAGAGGAGAATTTGGCTGGAATTGAAGGCCCCACCTCATATATTCACCTAAGTACTGAGACAGTGGTGTTACCATTCATTAAAATTAAGGGAGGAATAGATTTGAGGGCATTGGTGAGTTTTTTAAAGCAGTTAAATATGAGATGCCTAATGGAGATACTCTTACAAATACCATGGGACAGATTTGATGGTTATTTTCCATAGGAAAAAAACTATTGAATCAAGAGAGTATAGCGTAAGAAATGAACTAACTAATTTTGAAAAGGGGTGTGGCCAGGCAGAGTAGCCAACAAGAGGATGTGGACATAAGTGTTGGAGCAGAAGCTAGGAAGAGAATGAGGTTACATAGAAGTGGGCAGTGGAGCCGGGTGTGGTGGCTCAAGCCTGTAATCCCAGCACTCAGGGAGGCTGAGACAGGAGAATCGCGAGTTCAAAGCCAGCCTCAGCAACGGCAAGGCGCTAAGCAACTCAGTGAGACCCTGTCTCTACATAAAACACAAAATAGGGCTGGGGATGTGGCTCATTGGTCGAGTGCCCCTGAGTTCAGTCCCCGGTACCAAAAAAAAAAAAAAAAGTGGGCAGTGGAGAAGGCTTGGGGCTAGGGACAGTGGGGAGAGATGTGTGCCAGTTTCTGTTCCTGCTGATATTGGCACGAAGTTTGCAAGAGAATGAGAGATGAGCTGGGGGAGCAGAGTAAAACATTTACAGGTAGTTTATAGATCAGATAATGTCTTCAGAAGAAGTAAGAGTTAAGGAGTGTTTTGTTTTGTTTTGTTTTGGCTAGCCAGTTAATCTGGTATAGGAGGTTATAGAAACTTAATGTTTAAAAAGGGGAAAACTATACAAAGGAATAAGAACAATTCAGAATTTTTTTACCCTGCTTACCCCCCCCCCAAAAGGTACATACCCCACTGTCCATTCATCTAGAGGGAGTTACCTAAAGGTTAAATGATTTTGGGTGTGTGGACATCTGTAATCTATCGAGAGGCTTTATTTGGAAAGATGGTGATCTTTTAGTTTAGCATGGGTGCTCTCAAATTTGTGCAGAACTGAATACACATACACAATGAGTACAAGTAATACTGGGAAAGTAAATAAGATGGATGGATTGTATCAATGTCAATATCCTGGTTGTGATACTGTGCTGTAGTTTTGCAAGTTGTTACCATTGCGGGATATGATGAGTCTCTCTTGGTATTCTTTCTTTCTTTATTTTTTTAGTTGTAGATGGATACAATACCTATATTTTACTTATTTATTTCATGTGGTGCTGAGGATTGAATGCAGTGCCTAGCAAGTGCTAGCAAGCACTCTACCATGGAGCCACAACCCCAGTCCTCTCTTGGCATTATTTTTTATAACTATGTGAATCTGAAATTGTTCCCAAGAGTTACTTACAGAAGTATTTATGGAAATTACTGTATGCATTGCACATGCAAAACCATGTAAATTGTGGACATACTTAGAGCTTTGGGGGTCATTTTTGACTACCTCATTTTTTTGCCTCATGAGTAAACTCCTGAGTGACTCCACTAACCTGAAGAAGTTAGGATTTGGTCAGGAGGGTGAGACCAATCTTTGAAGGGAAAAGGCATGATTACATTTGAAGCTGAGGAGAACAAAAGGGATTTATGCAAATGCAAAGGAAGTTTACTTTGGGGGGAAAATGAGAAATTCATATAGCAGTGTGTCTAATGATGTGGCTAGCTAAGGAGGACTGGTTGGGTGACCTTGGAAGAGAAGAGGAGATTTGAAATACTGGAGCTGAATAGGATGGACTGAGAACAGGAGTGTGAAATTGCCTGTGGTCTTTACTGTAGCTGACTACATAAGCAGCATGCTCTTCCTTTTCCTTTTCTTAGGGCTCTTAGACCTGGAGATCCTGGATTCTGTGCCCGTGCAAGGGTCCCAATGCCCTCAAACAAGGACTATGTTGTCAGGCCCAAGTGGAATGTGGAAATGGAATCATCCAGGGTAAGTGACGAGCAAGTTGGAACTCAAATATAGATTGCCACTTGATTTTTCACTTTATGTTTAATTATTCCTATAACTCTTGAGGTTTATCTCATTCGCGGAGATCTGTTTTCTGGTCTCTTGTCTAGCCAAATCACAAATGAAGGAATCAGAGAAAGGGAAAAGCATTACCCAAGATTAAAGCTGATGAATTTGTCTTCAGACTTAACGCAGCATTATCAAATCAGGAAGTTTCTTACTAATCCCTTTATTTGGAGTGAATCTTGAAGACAAGAATGTTCTGACACAGTGACTTTTTTTTTTAAAAGAACCATGAGAAACGGGATTTACCTACTGCCACATCGCTCTCCCTCCCTTTCTCTTCATCTATTTAAGCAATTCTGTTGTGAAATCATTAGGGTAGACACTTCCTTCATTAGTGCTGTAAACACTACTTGAACACTGTTTCTCAGTAATCTTTCTTTCTTTTCTAATCAAACCACTCTTCTAGCCTGGTATTCTTAAAAAGGGCCTAAGCCGATTAGAAAAGCATAAGAGGCGATTTGCAGAACAGAAACGACTCAGCAAAGTGCATCGTGCTGTCAAGTTCAGCATTGAAGGCAATAGGATGCCTTTGTAGTTCTGGTCCTACCAGAAAGATGGAAAGAGTGTATCCGAGAGGTATTCCCGAGGAAGCATGGGCTGTGCATGGACTTGAAGTATCCTCAAAGTGAAAACAAGCATGTGTGTGCTTTCTTACCCAGAAAAAGCGACCTGCTCTTAGTTTCTGAAATGATGACCTTGACAGGCCCGTTGGGGCATTCAAATCCTTTCCTTTGCGGTAGAGTAATAGACCATTACTTCCATGATAGACATGTTGTTCTGATTGGTACCCATTTTTATGAAAAAGACTTTTTGTTAGGACCCAGAATCATAGTGGTCTGCATTACAGACATATAAACTGGCTAGTGACTTCTAGATGAAAGGGAAATGTTTTATTTTCCTATTGTCAGTGACTCAACAACATGCATTTGAGGACTCATTATTTAAATTCCTCTACCGAATATTTAAGAGATGTATGTGGTGAAAATATGTTCAGTACATGGTCAGAAGTGAAACATACTGAACAGTTCATAAGCCACATTGACTGACCCACTGTGCTTTGAAAGTAATAATACCCACCTTTGATACAGTGTGCAGAGTCCCAGTGTGATGTCTGCCTTTTATGCTTCTCCCTGACCTCTGCTTTGGCAACTATTTCCATGGACTCCACTCACCTTCCTGCCAGTTCACTTTGCTATTAAACAACTATCAAGACAAAACTCACTTTCTTATTTATTAAGAATAAATAAAGGGTAGAGGAGGATTAGTTTCATGCCAAGGACTTCTGACTGACCTTTTTTGACTTGTACTATGTCCATGTCCCTTGGCCACCTCTCTTTGGTATCCCTCTCCCCCACTCTATTTCTTTATCTTCCTCTCCTTTCTCGCTATCTCTTCTCTCTTTTAGCCATTTTACAGTAATATTTCCTGTGCCAGGACTTAAATTTTTCAGAATTGAAAACTGCAATGTAGCCAAGAAAACATAGTAAAAACTCTCAGAGGTCTGTCTGCTTTGGAAACATACCTTGTATTCCAAGGGGCTGTGTGCCTGTCTGTTAATGTTGCTGGCTCTGGTCCCTCCTCCTCATTAAGTGGAGAGTGTGGAAGAGTGGCCTGACCTAGTAGAGCATAAGGAGAAACACTCTAGGAGAACTCCCTTCCTTATCCCTGACACTCCACAGGACCATAATGTGCTGGTGTTTATCAAGGCTGCAATCCGGTCTATTAGACTGTAGAACTCTGTCCAAAAAAATATCATGTTTTGGGAGGTGATGGTTACACATTAATCTTCCTACTTACTATCTTTAAACCACCTAGCAAGGAAGGTTTCTTGTACATTCATTCAAGGGTTACATTGCATAAACACACTAATGAGTATTGTCCAAGAAGAAAAATGGATAAGTAAATGACTTTCAAATGAAACTTTTTGTATTCATTATCATTTTTATTTTTGAGGTTATACAGTAAATATAAAACACTACAGATTAACCTCCATTCCCAAAGTTCTACTCTTCACTGAGTCATTACTGTTAACAATTAGATGTTTAAAATGTATTTCCAGTTAGGCCTCAAAACTTAGTTTTTATAATTGTAATTTGAGGTAATATAAGAAATTCTCTCATGGTCTAACCATTCCAAAACACTTTGATAACATTTGTTACTTTTTTTTTCTGTAGATACTTTAATTAAAATTTTGCTGAATATAATTTTGGTCATTTCCCCTCGTTTAAGCCACCTTGTAGATTTATCATTTTTAATGGCTGATAATGGTCTGTGATCATTATGTGAATATATAAGAGTTTATTCACTTCTGTAGTTTCTGGGTTTTTTCACTCTTGAGTAATTCAGAAACCTTTCCTACACTAATTTTTATGTTTGTTTCATGGAATGCTTTTTAAAAATAACATTAAAATTGCAGAAGCAATGCATGTTTTTGTAGACTTTCAAAAATACAGAAAGCACAAGTAAAATTAATGCCACCCTAATCTTGCCACATCTTAATATTAACACTTTGGATTATTTATTTTTGGTCATTTCTGTGTGCATGCATAAACATTATCACTTTTTTTTTTTAAACAACAATGTGATTGTAACTTTTTTATGCCTTTTTGAGTTTGTTCGTTTTTCTTTTTCTTGACATGGTAAAATCTCATTTGACTAAATATTCTTCAGTGATTTAATATAGTGTTGATATACAGTTGTGCCATAATTTTTAAGCAGAGCCACCTTGTTAGTCTTTTAAGCTGCTTTTGTTTTTTTCTCTGATAAATCAGTACAGCATAGACTTATAATGTCCTGAGGAAACGTGACAGAGTTGAAATCAGGTGGGGACATCGTTGAATGTGTGATAGTAGGTGCTGTGTGGTTCTTTGTGTTCTCAGGCTTAGGGTGAGGTAACTAAGCCTCTGCCAGATATATACAAAGAGTCACACTGAAGCACTGCTTGAGAGTGTCCCTGATGCTGAGGCTAAACAGATTCATGAGGGCACAGACTGTTAAAGAATATCCTGGAGTGGGCAAAGAGAAGAAGTCCACCTTGGGAGGATTATAGTCTCAATATTGCTCCTTCTCTTGTCTAGGAGATTTTTGTGGATTACATCAAAATTAAGACACAGACAACAAACAAATTTAATCTTTTTTTTTGGTACCAGGGATTGAACTCAGGGGTATTTGACCACTGAGCCACATCCCCAGCCCTATTTTGTGTTTTATGTAGAGACAGGGTCTCACTGAGTTGCTTAGTGCCTCGCCATTGCTGAGGCTGGCTTTGAACTCGCAGTTCTCCTGTCTCAGCCTCCCAAAGTGCTGGGATTACAGCCACCGTGCCTGGCTACAAATTTAATCTTGATTGAGAGAGTTTAATAGGTGTTCTAACACTGTTGTGTGTACTTGATCTGTTCCTGGGGTCACCAAAGTGTTTTCTAGTTATTCTAGAGCTGGGATCTCCTTTGACTGCTAATTTTCAGATATAAAATGATGAAAGACAAAACTATAGATGTAGGTATTACAAAAATTTGCTCTTTAATTTTTCCCCCACTCTTAGTTTCAGGCAACCTCCAAGAAAGGTATCAGTCGACTGGATAAACAGATGAGAAAGTTCACAGATATTAGGAAAAAAAGCAGATCTGCCCACGCTGTGAAAATCAGCATTGAAGGCAATAAAATGCCATTGTGACCTTGCCTGGGATGTGTCTTCCATCTCTGCTTTAAGAAATGCACAATGGACTCTTTGGAGAAAGAAGATATTTTAAAATTTTTTTAGTGTGTCTGTAAATGGTTCAGCTTGTATCAAATGTTGTCATAGGATTCACATTTCTCTCAGTTGTATTTAAAACTGTTGTGTACTTTGTACAGAAGAATACTAGTTGTACTTCTAAAAACTTTACACAATAAAATTTCATTCTGGTTTTGGGGGGCTGTCTCTTTATTGTCTTAGAAGATGCATTCTCAAAATTGGGGAAAAATTGGTCCTTGTTGAGTGAAAAAAAATTTTAAGATACACAGTAGTTTGCGACCCTTCAAAGTTCAGTCCTGTCTGAGTGTGATGTGAAGAATTTGTCTGGTCTTTGTCCCTGGTTCCCAACAAGGAATGTCTCAAACCCTTGGGTTTCCTGGGTGATGAAATTGTCTTTCTTATGCTGGTACAGTGATTCCTGGTGGGCCCTAGATAGCTTTAGGTGGAAGCTGATCACCTCAAAGACCTTTAGGCCAGTCTGGGGAGGTTAGGTCCAGTCACGTAACCTATTTGATTTAATCATCCACACCTGCATAATGAGGCCTATAAAGAATTCTGGACACCTAAGCAAGCCTAGCAGTTTCCTGATGGGTGAACTCATTGATGTGCCAGGAAAAAGGTGCAAATAAGCTCTGCATTCCCTTTCTGAACCCCCTTCTATAGCTCTCCTTTTGACTGGCAGGTCTAACATATTCTTTATAATACAACGAATCCAAAGTATAGTGCTCTATAGGAAAGCATAGTAATTTCCTGCATTCTGTGAGACATCTTAGCAAACTCTTGAGACGAGATTCATGGGAACCCCAAATTTGTAAGACATTCAGAAGTATCAGTGGCCTAGATAACTCCGTGTGGCCAGCACCTTAAGTGACAGACAATTCTGCCATCTCTTGGAGGGAGGCCTGAGCCCTATGTAGAGTCTTGTCAGTCACCCTGGGTGTTTTATATCAGAATTAAAATACAGTGCCCCAGTTGGAGTTGCACTATAATGCCTACAAAATCTTATTTATTAGTATTTTTCTCTTGTTAAGGAATAATCATTTTTATTTTATTTATTTTTTTCTCTCCAAGAGGGCAACCACAATAGAAAAAAGTTCAGGAAATAGTATCTTAGAGGAAATACAGATAGAACTGAAGTGCTTACAGCAGCACTCAGTTGCTTACAGAAGTTGGGCAGTTAGGGGGAGAGAGAAATTATTAGCTTAAAGCTCTATTTCTTATTGCTTTTGTTTTAATGATTATTTTAAGAGTCTACAGACTTAATTATGAGAGCTCTGATAGGTCAAGCTGAATAAAAACAAAATTTTAATTAGCCTTCGTTTTCATGAAGACTTTGAGTAGTTGAAATAACATGAAGTGTATGCACTGAAACACATAAGAACCTCTCAGAACCTATCTCAAGTTTCAACAAACTCAGAAGCACAAATGGGATGATTGTAAAAAAGCAAGTACAAATTAGAAGTTAATGGCTAACCACTAGATGGAGACAAAACAATCTTTCAGCTGTTTTACTTTTTATTTGCCCTCAAAAACACTTGAAAAAAAAGTGTAGCCATCTAGTGATGCCTTCCAAATGCTGACCATTAAGACAGTTGTAAACAAGAAAAGCAAGTTGTTAAAGATTTTCAGGTTATTAATATTTTGGCCTTTATTACAGTAAGCTCCAATTATCTGAAAATGTCACATGGAGGGTACAACTGTTGGTACCAGATAATAAAGTAATAACCATACCCAGGGAATTAAAAATGATGAGAAATTCTCTTGTACTATGTTTAAAGAAAAAAAATTTAATTAGTTTCTGTATAAATGGTCCTTGGTACATGGTTTATTTGGAGGCATCTCAACCTCGCCCACCAGAATAACTTTTTCCCCTGATTTTGAAAATATTTCCAATTTAGAATAGTAAAGTTAACGCTATACCCTTAATTGATACCACTTTGCCATACTGAACTTCATCATCATACATGTACATACTTACTTTTTGCAGGCGTGTGTCTAGCTTGTTGACAGCTTGCCTCTGGAGCTCCAAATCCTTGAAGCATATTTCTTAATAAAAACATGGATTTACCCAGTATTGGTGATGTTAACTTTTATCACTCGGTTAAGGTGATGCAAAATCAATCTTTCAGTTTTTTTTTTTAATATTCTTTAATCGTGAAAGGTATGTAACAAAGTTTACTATCTTAACTCTTAAGTGCACAGTTTAGTGGCATTGAGTGCACTTCATTGTTGGGCACCCGTCTTCAGAAATCTTTCATCTCATAAAACTATGTACCATTAAATAATACCCTATTCCTCCCACCAGTTTTGCAAACATTCTACTTTCTGGTTTTTACTAATCTTTGTATATATTTTATTCTGGTATTAATGCCTTATCGGATATATGATTTGCAAATAGTTTTTTTCATTTGGTAGGTTGCCTTTTCACGCTGTTGATTGTGTCCTTTGATGTACAGTTTTAATTTTGAGGTAGTTTACCTTTTTTTTATGCCTGTGCTTTTGGGGTCATCACAAAATCATTGCCAAATTCATTATTACAAAGCTTTTGCCTTGTTCTAAGTTTGTAGCTTTAGCTTTTATGTTTAGGTCTTTATCCATTTTGACAGTTATGTACGTTGTGTAAGATAAGGGTTCAGCTTCATTGTTTTGAATGTGGATATCTACTTTTTTTAAACACTGCTAGTTGAAAAGACAGACCATCCTTTTGCCAATTAATGGTCTTGGCATCCTTGCCAAAAAATGTTTGACCATATATGTGAGGGTTTACTCCTGTGCTTTGTTCTATTCCATTGTTGTTTTTTTCCCCAGTACAACTATCTGGATTACTGTCTGCAATAAGTTCTGAAGTCAGTATATGTGAGTCCTCCACATTTGTTGGTTTTCCCCAACACCAAGTTTTTTTTGAGTATTTGGGGTTCCTTTAGATTTCATGTGAACTTCAGGGTGAATTTTTCTATTTCTGCAATAAGCATTGGTGGGATTTTGATGGTGTTGAATCTGTAGCTTATTTGGGGTAGTACTGCCATCTCAAAAATATTGTCTTAAAATCCATAAACAGAATGTTTCCATTTATTGGTGCCTTTAATTTCAAAAACATTTTCAATATGCAAGTCTTTTGCCTCCCTGATTAAGTATTTTATTCTTTTGGATACTATGGTAAATGGAATTGTCCTCTTAATTTCATTTTAGGGTTGTCCACTGTTAGCATGTACATATGCACTTGATTTTTGTACATTGATTTTACATGCTACAGTTTTGCTGAAGTTGTTTATTCTGAAAGTTTTGTTGGGGATTTGTTTTGTGGAATCTCTAGGCATTTCTGCATTTGATATGTCATCTACAGTTTTACTTCATTTCAAATGTGGGTATCTTTTATTTCTTTTTCTTTTCTAATTGATATGGCTAGACTTTCTAGTACTGTGTTGAATACAAATGGTGAAAGTGGACATCTTTGTATTATTCCTGATATTGGAGAAAAAACTTTCAGTCTTTCATTATGATATTAGCGGTAGGCTTTCAATCTGTCCTTTATTATGTTGACTGTGCTTCTATTCCTGACTTACTGGGTGGGTGCTTTTATCAAGAAAGGGTGTTGAATTTTGACAAATGCTTTTTCTGCATCAATAGAGAAGACGAGTTTTTTCCTTTCATTCTGTTAATGTGATATCAGTTGACTTCTTACATTGAATCATCCTTGCATTCTGAGAATAAATCCCTTTTGGTCAACAAGTGTAAGCCTTTTAATGTGCTGTTGAAATTCTATTCGTTAGCATTTTTATTGAGGATTTTTGCAATATTTATCAAGGACAGCAGTCTTTAGTTTTCTTGTAGTGTCAGTGTGGTTTTGGTACCAGGGTAATGCTGTCTTCAACAAGAGGAGACTCTTCCTTCCCCTTCAATTTTTTGGAGTAATTTGAAGAGGATTGGTGTTAGGTTTTTAATTGTTTGTTGGAATTCACCTGTAAAGCCCTCTGATCCTGTACTTTACTTTTCTTTCTTTCTTTCTTTCTTTCTTTCTTTTTTATACTGGAGATTGAATTCAGAGGCACTCTACCGCTGAGCCACATCCCCAGCCTTATTCTGTGTTTTACATAGAGACAGGGTCTCACTGAGTTGCTTAGTGCCTCACTATTGCTGAGGCTGGCTTTGAACTCGCGATTCTCCTGTCTCAGCCTCCCTAAGTGGTGGGATTACAGGCTTGGGCCACCACATCTGGCTTCCTGTACTTTTCTTTGTAGGAAGAATTTTGGAAACTGGTGCAGTCTCCTTACTAGTTATGAATCTATTAACGATTTATATTTCTTCATGATTCAGAGTAGATTATGTTTCTAGGAATTTGTCCATTTCATCTATATAATCCAGTTTGATAACATACAGTTGTTCATAGTATTCTATGCTCCTTTTTATTTCTGTAAAAGTGGTCATAACTTCCCCTTAATTCATTTCTGACTTAAGATTTTTGAGTCTTTTTCCTTAGTCATTCTAGCTCTCAATGTCCATTTTTTTCAGTCTTCCTTTCTTTTTCTCTTGTTTTTCTGTTCTCTTTTGTATATCTACTCTAAACTTTATTCTTTTTTTACGCTTGCTTGGTTTGTGTTTAGTTTGTTCTTTTCCTATTTCCTTAAGGTTAGACTATTGTTTCCAAAAATAAATTAAAAAAAAAAAAAACAACCAGGGATTGAACCCAGGAGTGATTAATCACTGAGCCACATCTCTGGCCCCTTTTTATAATTTTATTTAGAGATGAAGTCTCACTGAGTTGCTTAGGGCTTCGCTAAGTTGCAGAGGCCGGTATTGAACTCATGATCCACCTGGCTCAATATTTTTTAATGTAAGCATTTACAGTTATAACTTACTCTCATAGCATTACTTTTATTGCACTCCGTCAGATTTGCTATTTGTTTTTAATTTTCTTCATTTCTCTCAAGCTATTTTCTAATGTGTGATTCATTCTTTGACCAATTAGTTTAAGACCAATTACTGTTTAATTTCCACATTTTTTGATTTTCTAATTTTCCGTCTATTGATTTCTAATTTTAATACATTGTGATTAGAGAGATACTTTGTATAATTTCACTTTTAAAATGTATTAAGATTTGCTTCATGGCCTAATATATCCAGAGAATGTTCCTTGTATACTTGAGAAATGTGTGTACTCAACTTCTTATTGGGTGGTATGTTCTATTTATATGTGTTATGTCCAGATGTTTTGTAGTGGTGTTCAAGTCTTCTATTTCCTTATTTATATTCTGTCTTACTGTTCTGTCTGTAATCGGAAGTAGAGTATTGAAGCCTCCAACTGTTATTATAGAGCTATCTATTTCTCCCTTCAATTCTATCAATATTTGCTTTTGTATACTTAGGAGCTCTAGTGTTTTGGTGTATATATGTTTGTAATTGTTATGTGTATGATGAGTTGACTTATTTCACTATATAATGTTCTTGTCTTTTGCAATAGATTTTGACATGTGTCTTTTTTGTCCGATACTATCCACCCCTGCCCTCTTTTTTTAGTTACTATTTGAATAGAATATCTTTTTTCATCCTTTCATCATCAACTTAGGTCTTAACTGTTGGATCCTGTTGGCTTTTTTTTTTTAATATTTTTTTAGTTGTAGGTGGACACAATATCTTTATTGATTTATTTTTATGTGGTGCTGAGGATCGAACCCAGTGCCTCACGCATGCGAGGCAAGCGCTCTACCACTGAGCCACAATCCCAGCCCCGTCCTGTAGGCTTTTAATCTATTCTGCAAAGCTATATCTTTTATTTGGGAGCTAAATCCAATTGCATTTAAAGGAATTACTGATAGGGAAGGACTTACTCTGCCATTTTGTTGTTTATTTTCTGTTTATCTCACAGTTTTTGTTCTTCATTTTCTCCCAAACTGCTGTTATCTTTAGTTGATTTTTTTATAGTGCCATGTTTGATTCCCTTCTCATTCTTTTGTGTGTATTCTACATATTGTGTTTAGTTTGTTCTTTTCCTATTTCATTATGGGGCTTATATAAAACAACATCCTAACATGATAACATCCAATTTTTAAATTTAATTTACTTATTTACTTTTTTTCCTTTTTCTTT
>PVHX01022691.1:0-27278 GCA_004024805.1 Geosciurus inauris
CGGCATGGGGGAGGTGGGGGGCAGGAAAGGGGAATGGGTATAGTAAAGATGGTTGATTGAGATCGTCATCACTACCCTTGGTGCATGTATGAAAACACAATTGGTGTAACTTTATCTGGTTTGCAACCAGAGAAATGGAAAAACTGGGCTCTATATATGTGCTATGACTTGAAATGCAATTAAATAAACTAAAAAATAATAATAATAAAAAGGGCTGAGGATGTGGCTCACTGTAGAGCATCCCTGGGTTCAATCCCCAGTGTTAAAAACAAACAAAAAATAATTTAAAAAATAGTTTTAAGAGAAGTATAAAAAGATTGCCTATTAAAAGTAAAAATTATAAATGCTTTGCTTTAAGCCGGGCGCGGTGGCTCAAGCCTGTAATCCCAGCACTTAGGGAGGCTGAGACAGGAGAATCGCGAGTTTAAAGCCAGCCTCAGCAACGGCGAGGCGCTAAGCAACTCAGTGAGACCCTGTCTCTACATAAAACACAAAATAGGGCTGGGGATGTGGCTCAGTGGTAGAGTTCCCCTGAGTTCAATCCCCAGTACCAAAAAATAAAAAAATTTAAAAAAAAATAAATGCTTTGCTTTATAGCATCTATAGAGATAACATGACAACTGGAAGATATAAGACTGGGGAGGGAGTAAATGGAAACATACACTTTCAAGTTCTTATATTTTACAAGAAATGGCATACAAAATCAGCTCTAAATGGACTGTGAAAAGTCAAGGATGTATATTATAATTCTTTTCTTTCTTTGTTTTCTGGATTTCCTCCCCACCACCACCCTTAGGCTGATCTCCAGGTCCTGGGCTCAGGCAATTCTCCTGCCGAATCAGGACTGGGGGTTGAACCCAGGACCTCACACATGCTAGGTCAGCATTCTGCCTCAGTCCTTTATTTTTATTTTTATTTTGGTACCAGGGATTGAACTCAGGGGCACTCGACCACTGAGCCACATCCCCAGCCCTATTTTGTGTGTGTGGTTTTTAAAAAATATTTATTTATTTTTTCAGTTGTAGGTGGACAGAATATCTTTATTTTATTTTTATGTGGTGCTGAGGATCGAACCCAGTGCCTCACGCGTGCTAGGCGAGCACGCTACCACTGCGCCATAACCCCAGCCCCTATTTTGTGTTTTATGTAGAGACAGGGTCTCACTGAGTTGCTTAGCGCCTTGCCATTGCTGAGGCTGGCTTTGAACTCGCTATTCTCCTGTCTCAGTCTCCCTAAGTGCTGGGATTACAGGCTTGAGCCACTGTGCCTGGCTTTATTTTTTATTGTGAGACAATCTTCCTAAATTGCTGAGGCTGGCCTCAAACTTGAGATCCTTCTGTCTCAGGCTCCCGAGTAGCTAGTATTACAGGTGTATGTCCCACACCCTCCCCATTCCTCCCCACTTTTTTAAATGTTTTTTTTTTTATTGTTAAGTTCTTCATATACTCTGAATACCAGTCCTTTGATAGACATAGATCAGCAAATATTTTCCCCCAGTCTGTGGTTTTTCATTTCCTGTCTCTTTCCTTCTCCTTCTCCTTCTTTTTTTTTTTTTGTAGCCACTGGGATCAAACCCAGAGCTTTAGGTATACTAGGCAGGTTCTCTACCACTGAACTACACTCTTAGCCTAAGTTTTTCAGTCCCTTGACAGGGTCAATGAAATCTTTCAGTAAGACACTGAGGTCAGAGTGCATGACTTTCTTTGTTTTATGTAGATCTTTAATGCTGATAAAAGTATAGCATTAAAAATAGGGTGTTTTGCTGGACGAAGCAGTGCAAGTCTAATCCCAGCAGCTCAGGAGGCTGAGATAGGAGGATGGTGAATTCAAAGCCAGCCTCAAGAATTCAGGGAGGCCCTAAACAACTCAGTGAGACTCTGTCTTCAAATACAATATAAAAGGACTGAGGATGTGGCCCAGTGGTTAAGCGCCCCTGGATTCAATCCCTGGTACAAAAAAAAAAAGGTGTTTTGGCTTGTGTTTGGATGTAAGTGTTCATTTATTATGAAGTGGAGTGGGAATAAGGACAATGGCAATGTATAGCATGCTTAATAAACTCTCCCTTCCCTTGACCCAGAAAAAAGAAAAAAAGCTTTGTCTCTAAAAATAAAATCCAGTATAGGTGCAAAGCAAAGCAAACTCCACAAACTCTGGTAGACCATGTTGGTGACAGTTGTAACTTGTTTTATCCAACATGCAAACTCAAGGACCTTGTTACTTCTTAGGTAACTTAGCATTGGAACAAAGTATTGTCTAGCATGGTGGCTTACACCTGAGGTCCCAGCTGCTGAGGTAGCTGAGGCAGCTGAGGCAGAATTGTTTGATCCCAGGAGTTGGAGATCAGCCTGGGCAACACAGTGAGACCTTATCTCAAAAATAAAGTATGCAATTCAATGGTCTAAAAAAACAAGAACAAAAACAAAAGTGTCATAGGAATGTATGTGAACAAATTTGCTTGAACTGAAAAATGTCAGTTGAACTGATAGCAAATGAGTCTGACTTAACTGACTGGTTTTACAGTAAGGACTGGGTTTGCCAGTTGGGTTATGTGGCATATATTTTACATAAATCCAATGAGTTCAATTTACAGCTCCAATCTTTTGAAGAATATTTCAGGTATACAAGATAAAAGTACCTTTCCAAAAAAAAAAAATTATTAGATTGACAAAGATGTATTGAAAAGTATTCTAATTTTTCTAACCTTTTCTGAATATATCACTTTAAACAAGTTGTTTCTAAATCATAGTGTAATTGATTGTAATTGCCAGTCACTTGACAAACCTTAGCAGAGTCTTTTTGGCCTACATCCCAGAAAATGAGAAAGTGACTACTTCTAATTACCTCTGCAACATAGATGATTTCAAATTTCTGCTTTCCACAAAAATAAAGAAAACAAATCGAATCAGGTTGCCAGCTGAGAAATTATTAAAAACAATTTCTGGGTGTGCTCCTCAGTGGGACAAGAAAACAAAAACAGCAAAACCAACCCAACAAATAAACAAAACCATGAAAAATTTTTCTGATGATGGCTAACTATAGGATTTGGGGTGCTTGTTGGGTAAAGTGCGTTCAGCCCACAGAGGGGCAGTAAGGAGATAGGTGGCACGATTCTACATTCTTATAGAGATTTTAAAAGCTTAGAAAACAGTTATTCAGTCTTGATTGTGCGGTAGTCACTTGCGGGAGGTTGTATAAAACATCGGAGCGAGAGGGGAACGCGCCCTAGACAATAAAATCACTCTCTGGGAGGGAAGCCCGAACATGGGTATTTTAAAAAGTGATCCAGTAGATGTGCAACTGGTGTTAATCCCTTACCACTTTCTTTTTTTTTTCTTTTTTTCTTTTTTGCGGGGGCGGGAGGGGGAGTGAACCAGAAATTGAATTCAGGGGCACTCAACCACTGAGCCCCATCCTCCGCCCTATTTTGTATTTTATTTAGAGACAGGTCCTCACTGAGTTGCTTAATGCCTCGCTGTTGCTGAAGCTGGCTTTAAACTCGAGATCCCCCTGTCTCAGCCTCCCAAGCCGCTGGGATTACAGGCGTGGGCCACCGCGCCTGGCCCCTTACCACCTTGTAGGTAGCAGGATAACACCTAGTGGGTGCATCCCCATTAATGAGTTCCTGAATCGAACCCTCTTTGTCCTTCTCTCAAATGATGTGGGATTGCATTTAATGGGAGAGACAAGGAGCAAGTTAAAAGGAATCTGGAACATCGGCAGGTTCCTAGCGGCTTGGGGCAAATTGATCTCCCAAGCCAGAGGCCGAAACCGAAGGCCAGCTCTGCGCAAAGGGGCTGGGTCAGCTTTCTTCTGCGCGGAAGACAGCAAGGTACCGCCGCTGCGAGGGGAAGGCGGTGGGGGAGGAGGAGGAGCCAGTGGGGACTTGGGCGCCCGCTTCCGCGTCCCGACCGCCGGGTCATCATGGCTGGCCCGGGCTCCAGTTCGGCCATCCCGGTGTGGCTGACGGAGGACGACCTGAACTGTGCCATCTGCCACGGGCTGCTGACGTCGCCCGCCACGCTGCACTGCGGCCACAGCTTCTGCCGCGACTGCCTGAGGAAAGCGTGGGGCACGCGGGGCACGGGGGTGGCCGGCCACCTCTGGGCCTGCCCCACCTGCCGCGAGGGCGCGGCTCAGCGGCCGCAGCTGCGGAAGAACACGCTGCTGCAGTATCTGGCGGACAAGTTCAGCCGGGCGCTGAGCGAGCTGGAGGTCGGCGCGCAGCGGGTCCGGAGCCCGGCCCCGGCTCAGGCCGCGGGGCGCCTGCACCGCCCGGCACAGCCGCGGGTAGGGAGCTCGGCCGGCAGCGCGCCCGCCTGCCCTCTCCCCCCACCACCCCGCTACACCCTTGGCCCCTCTTCTCAAGTATTTTGGTATCAACCTAGGGACAGAATGGTTGGATCGTATGGTAATTCCGTGTTTAATTTATTGAGGAACAGCTAAGCTTTTCCAAGATGGCTGCGCCTTTTTCTATTCCCACCAACACTGAAGGTTCCAATTTTTCTCCATCCCGGGCAACACTTGTTACTTTCTGGATTTTTTTTTTTTTTTTTTTTTTTTTTTTTTTTAGTGGATAGCCTTACAGCTCCGTATAGGTGTAAAGTGGTATTTCGCGGTTTTCATGGGCATTTCCCCACCACCAATGATGTTGAGCTTCTTCACCGGCTTATTGGCCATTTGTGGATCTTCTTTGGAGTTACATCTATTTAAGTGCTTTGCCATTTTAAAATTGAGCCTCTTTGGTTGTTATTGTTTTTGAGTTTTAGGAATTCTATGTATTCTGAGTATTAATCCCTTATCAGACCCATGAATTGCGATTATTTTCTCCCATTTTCTGGGTTTCTTTTTTATTCTGTTAGTGTCTTTTGAGGCACAACGTTTTAAAATTTTCTTACTATTGAATCTATATCTTTTTTTTTTTGTTGCGGTTGCCTTTGGTGTTATATTCAAGAAATAATTGCCAAATCTAACTTATGAAGGCTTTGTCCTGTTTTCTTCTTAAAGTTGTATTGTTTTACGTCTTACATTTAGGTCTTTGATAGATTTTAAGGTGTGTGTGTGTGTGTGTGTGTGTGTGTGTGTGTGTTGGGATATAGAATCCAGAGCCTCACACATGCCAAGCATGCACTTTAACCACTGAGCCCACTGAGCAACACCCTCAGCTTCTTGAGTTGATTTTTGCATATGGTGTTAGGTGAGAGTACAAAATCCTTCTTTTGCTTGTGGATATATAGTTTCCCCAGTACCATTTGTTGAAAACACCCTTTTCCCCATTGAATAGTCTTGATGCCCTTGTCAAAAATCATTTGAGGGGCTGGGGTTATAGCGCAGTGGTAGCGTGCTTGCCTAGTACGGGTAAGGCACTGGGTTGGATCCTCAGCACCACATAAAAATAAAATAAAGATATTCTGTCCACCTACAACTAAAACAATAAATTTAAAAAAAAATCATTTGAGAGCTGGGCACGGTGGCTCAAGCCTGTAATCCCAGCACTTAGGGAGGCTGAGACAGGAGAATTGCAAGTTCAAAGCCAGCCTCAGCAATGGCGAGGTGCTAAGCAACTCAGTGAGACCCTGTCTCTACATAAAACACAAAATAGGGCCAGGGATGTGGCTCAGTGGTCGAGTGCCCCTGAGTTCAATCCCCGGTACAAAAAAAAAAAAAAATCATTTGAAGCCAGGGAGCAGTGGTGTCCATCTGTAATGCCAGCATTTAGGGAGACTGAGACAGGAGAATGGCCAGTTTAAAGCCAGCCTCAGCAACAGCAAGGTGCTAAGCAACTCAGGGAGACCCTGTCTCTAAATAAAAACACAAAATAGGAAATAAGGCTGGAGATGTGGCTCAGTGGTTGAGTACCCCTGAGTTCAATCCCCAGTACCAAAGGAAAAAAAAAAGAGAATTGATACTGAGAGTCCTTTCTGACTATCCTTTCCCCAAATAGCCTAAATTCCCTTATGGAGTGGTTAAGAGCACAGGCTCTGCAGTCTGCATGTCTTCTCCAGTACTTTGGTAGCCATGCAACATGGGGCAAGTGACATAATGTCTCTGAAAAAATAAACTTTGCCAGGCACTGCGGCTAGGGAGGTGGAGATAGGAGGATCACAAGTTCAAAGCCAGTCTCAGCAAAGGTGAAGCGCTAAGCAACTCAGTATGACCCTGTCTCTACATAAAACACAAAATAGAGCTGGGGATATGACTCAGTGTTCGAGGCCTCCTGAGTTCAATCCCTGGTACCCCCCCCACCCTCGCCAAAAAAACATCATTTGAGATAGAGCCTTAGCCTAGCATACATGAGGCCCTGGGTTCAATCCCAGGTACAATCCCAGTACAGTAAGTAAGTAAATAAATAAATACTAATTTGTCCATGTATGGGAGGGTTTATTTCTTGGCTTTCCATTCTCTTCCATTGGTGTATATATCGGTCTTTATACTAGTACCACAGTATTTATGGTTCACTTTATCTAGTGCTTGTTCCTAGGTTCAATTTTATAGAACCCCCAAGCCCATCTTTGCTCTTTTTTTTTTTTAATATTTATTTTTTAGTTGTAGGTGGACACAATAGCTTTATTTTATTCTTATGTGGTGCTGAGGATCGAACCCAGTGCCTCCCGCGTGCTAGGTGAGCACGCTACCACTGCGCCATAACCCCAGCCCCCCATCTTTGCTCTTTTAAAGGTGGCAGTACCGGAAAACATCACAGAAGTTGTCCAGGACCTGACAGAGCTGGTGGGACAGCTTGTGGACATTGTCAAGAGCCTTCAGAGGCAGACACCCCTCTCAGAATCTCGACAAGACAATGAAGTAAACATCATGAGCTCGGTAGGCTCAGCTGGGAGAGGAAAAGTTGAGAAAGGGTAGGGCTAGGGATGGCTTCCAAGAGAGCAACATGAATATGTGTGGGGACGAAGGATCCAATAAGTCTCATCTATATGGGGAAGCGGGGAGCGTACTTGGGATTGAAAACCAGGGCCTCACATATGCTAGGCAAATGCTCTACCACTGAACTACACCCTCAGCCCAAGTCTCATTCTCTTAACCAAACATAGATGACTGGAAGTTTGGCATGCTGGAGATGAGTTACAGAAGCTCCAGGTGGGCTGGGATTTGACTTTACCATTCCCGCTAACTAACTCTCTCTAAGACCATAGTGGCCTCTAGGTCTGGTCTATAGACATTCTGGTTCTTATCTTCATTGACCTTTCAGCAGCCTTGACATAGCTGATGACATCATCAGTGTTGAAGCTCTTGGCACTTTTTCATTTTATTTTCCTCCTGCTTTAACTTCTCAGCTTTTGGGACACAAATTTTCTGTCTTTTTCCCCTATGACTTTGTGGTGGGTTCCTTTCAGTGTGTTTTGTAGACTTTCTTTCTCTTCTGCTGAGCAATTAAATGTTTGAATTCTTCAAGGCTGAAGTGTACATCCCTTTCTAACTACCCTCCTCTCCTCAAAAAAAGAAAGTGGTCTCCCCAACACCCATGGTTTTTTCATTTGTTTGGTACTGAGGATTGAATCCAGGGACACTTTACCACTGAGCTACATCCCTAGCCTTTTATTTTTTTATTTTGAGACAGGATCTCACTAAATTGTTAAGGATCTTGCTAAGTTGCTGAGGCTGGCCTTGAACTTGTGATTCTCCTGCCTCAGACTCACAAGTTGCAGTAGGATCACAAGTTGCAGGAGGATTACAAGTTTGAGGCTAGCCTCAGCAACTTAGCAAAGCCCTGTCTCAACATAAAAAATAAAAAGGGCTGAGGAGGTAGCTCAAGAGTAAAGTGCCCCTGAGTTCAATTCCTAGGACAAAAGAAAAAAAGTGCTTGAACAGTGTGAACATGTAGGATGATATTCACCAAGGCAATTTAGTTAATCTCCATGAACTTGAACCTCTTCTGTAAAATGGGGATAATAAACCTGCCTTGTGCACAGGTTGTTATGCAAATTCCATACTCAGGCTAGAGCAGCCTGAGTAACATAGTGAGATCTTGTCTCAATACCTAGCATGTGGAAAGTACTCAATAAGTGTAGTGCTTACATTATTATTGGTGAAAAGATTAAGGAATAGAGTTTACAGAGTTATCAAAGAAAATTAAGTGAAGCCGGGCGCAGTGGCTCACGCCTGTAATCCCAGCACTTTGGGAGGCTGAGACAGGAGAATCGCGAGTTCAAAGCCAGCCTCAGCAAAGGTGAGGCGCTAAGCAACTCAGTGAGACCCTATCTCTACCTAAAACACAAAATAGGGCTGGGGATGTGGCTCAGTGGTCGAGTATCCCTGAGTTCAATCCCTGGTACCAAAAAGAAAGAAATAAAGAAAATTAAGTGAGTCGATGAGAGGCTGTCTTGGAGAATAACAGGACCTGAGGTTAAAGAAACTCAGGGAGCTTGTGTTATAGGTCCCATAGAGCAGAGCTGAATGCTGGCCACATGCTTACATTGGCTTTTTTTTTTCAAGATGTTGATGGATCTTTATTTTATTAATTTATTCATATGTGGTGCTGAGAATGGAACCTAGTGCCTCACACATGCTAGGCAAGCCCTCTACCACTAAGCCACAACTCCAGCCCTTACATTGGCTTTTGAGAAGTGACATATACAATGATAGAGTTGGGAGATTATCTGACCTCTATGGCTTATCTCAGTAACTCTGTATAATTTATTTTGTAAGGTCCCTATAAGATGGGCTTTTAATTTTTAATTTGGGTATTACCTAAGAAATCCATGTTTATTGAAAAAAATTAGAAAGTACATAGCATTTAAAGAAAATCAATTAGGCTGGGAGTGTAGCTCCATGGTAGAACATGTGCTTAGTAGGCACATGTTCAATCCTAGCACCACAAAAAACATACAGAAAACAAATTAAAATCCTCCCATCACTCAGAAATAAGCACTTTTGGGGCTGGGATTGTAGCTCAGTGGTAGAGTGCTTGCCTCGCATGCATGAGGCCCTGGGTTCGATCCTCAGCACCACATACAAAGCAATAAAATAAAAACCTTGTGTCCATCTACAACTAAAAAAAATATATTAAAAAAAAAAAAAAAAGAAATAAGCACTTTTGAGCCAGGCATTGTGGGACAAAGTGGTAATCCCAGTACTTGGGAGGCTGAGGCAGAAGGATCACTTGAGCTCAGGAGTATAAGACCAGCCTGAATAACATAGTGAGACCTCATCTCAAAGTAAATAAATAAATAAATAAAAGCAAATTCTCTGTAGCATTTTGCTATATTATATACTATTCCGTATTGTTTTCAAGGAACATTTTTTGAGAGCCTAATTTTTAAAAACCTGCCAGGAGTTAAATGGAAAATTAGAGTGTACCATACTTTTAATTTGAATTTCTGCATGAATTGTCTATTCATATCTTGTGTTGTCTTTTAAAGTTAATGTTGGGAAGCTATGTGTGGTGGTATACTCCTGCAATCCCAGAGACTCAGGAGGCTAAGGCCATTGAATGTCATTTTAGATGGGGTTCAATGGGCACTTTCATTGATTTGCTGTTTTATGACCATCAATAGGCTTTGTCTTCTGAGGAGGACCACGGCTTGACTTCTCTAAATCTGATAACTTCCAACACATCGGAGGGGAAGATGAGAGAGATTCTCCATGATCTAGAAGAAATTCAGAAAAACTTACAAGAAAACTTCACATGGAAAACGGCTTCTGAAGAACAGGCACAGGGTGAGATGATTGTATTTAGTGGAGGAGGATTAAACATAGGTGTTGGGTAGAAATGGCCACGTGCGGGGCTGGGGTTATGGCGCAGTGGTAGCATGCTCCCCTAGCACGCGTGAGGCACTGGGTTCGATCCTCAGCACCACATAAAAATAAAATAAAGATATTCTGTCCACCTACAACTAAAAAAATAAATAAATATTAAAAAAAAAAAAAAAGAAATGGCCAAGTGCTCCGTGGCTTTGTTCTTTTTTTTTTTTTTAATAGATGGACACAATGTCTTTATTCTGTTGCTTTGTATGTGGTGCTGAGGATCGAACCCAGGGCCTCACGCATGCGAGGCAAGCGCTGTACCGCTGAACTACAATCCCAGCCCACCCATGGCTTTGTTCTTTGGGGACAGGATCCCAGAACCTGGCTGCTTTATCTCTGTGGGGTCATAAATCACGTGGGGATCAGCTGAGGTGTGTGTGTGTGGCTGGGTGAGTTTTGGGACATGACTGGAGGTATGCTGTATCCCAGGCTGAAATAGACTGAAACTCATTTTCTAAGACCCATAAACTCAGAACCCAGCTTACTGCTTATCTGTGTTATCTTCCCAAGGAGATTTGGAAATAGGTTGCTTTTGATCTTTGGGTTTTTTTTGAGATGGCTCTTGCCATGTTGCTCAGGCCAGTCTTCAGCTCCTGGGCTCACGGGGTCCTCCTTGCCTTAGCCTCCTGAATAGTTGGGACTATAGGTGTGCACCACTGCCCCTGGTTGCTTTTTTTTTTTTTTTTTTTTGAATTTGTTCTAATTAGTTATATATGACAGAGAATACATTTATGCACTTTGATATCATACATAAATGGAATATAGTTTCTCATTTTTCTGATTGTATATGTTGTAGAATCACATTGGTCATGCAGTTATATGTGTACATAAGGTAATAATGTCTGTTTCATTCTACTCTCCTTCCTACCCCCATCCCCCTTCCCCTTCCTTCACTCCCCTCCACCTAAAGTAACTCTATTCTTCCCTAGCCTCCCCCTTATTATGAATTAGATCTACATATCAGAGAAGACATTTGGTCTTTGGTTCTTTGGGACTGGCTTATTTCGCTTAGCATGATATTCTCCAGCTCCATCCATTTGCAGGCAAATACCATAATTTCATTTCTTCTTTAAGGCTGAATAATATTCCATCACATATATATATATATATATTATATATATCACATTTTAAAAATCTATTCATCTGTTGAAGGGCACCTAGGTTGGTTCTATAGTTTAGCTATTGTGAGTTGAGCTACTATAAGCATTGACGTGGCTGCATCACTCTAATATGCTGATTTTAAATTCTTTGGGTGTAAACTGAGAAGTGGGATAGCTGGGTCAAATGGTGCTTCCATTCCAAGTTTTTTGAGGAATCTCCATACCACTTTCCATAATGATTGCACCAATTTGCATTTCTACCAGCAGTGTATGAGTGTACCTTTTCCCCTACATCCTCACCATCATTTATTGTCATTGTATTTTTGATGATTGCCATTCTGACTGGGGTGAGGTGAAATATTAGAGTAATTTGGTTTTGTTTTCGTACCAGGGATTGAAATCAGGGGTAATGGACCACTGAGCCACATCCCCAGCCCTATTTTGTGTTTTATGTAGAGACAGAGTCTCACTGAGTTGCTTAGCACCTCGCCATTGCTGAGGCTGGCTTTGAACTCGCAATTCTCCTGTCTCAGCCTCCCAAAGTGTTGGGATTGCAGGCATGTGCCACCACACCCAGCTTCTTAGAGTAGTTTTGGTTTGCATTTCTCTAATTCCTAAAGATGTTGAACATTTTTTCATGTATTTGTTGATCAATGTACTTCTGTGAAATATCTGTTCAGTTCCTTAGCCCATTTTTTTTTTTTTTTTTTTTTTGGTACTGGGGATTGAACTCAGGGGCACTCAACCACTGAGCCACATCCCCAGCCCTATTTTGTGTTTTATGTAGAAGCAGGGTCTCACTGAGTTGCTTAGCGCCTCGCTGTTGCTGAGGCTGGCTTTGAACTCGTGATTCTCCTGTCTCAGCCTCCCTAAATGCTGAGATTACAGGCTAGAGCCTGCGCACACGGCTCCATTTATTGATTGGGTTATTTGTGTGTGTGTGTGTGTGTGTGTGTGTGTGTGTGTGTGTGTGTGTTAAGTTTTTTGAGTTCTTTATATATCCTGGAGATTAATGCTCTATCTGAGGTACATGTGGTAAAGATTTTCTTCCATTCTGTATGTTTTCTCTTCACATTATTGAATGTTTCCTTTGCCAAGAAGAAGCTTTTAGTTTGAATCCATCTTATTTACTGATTCTTTTTAAAATTTTTAATTTTTTATTTGTTCTAATTAGTTATACTTGATAGCAGAATGCATTTCAATTCATTGTACACAAATGGAGCACAACTTTTCATTTCTCTGGTTGTACACAATGTAGAGTTGCACCACATGTGCAGTCATATATGTACCTAGGGTAATGATGTCCATCTCATTCCACCATCTTTCCTACCCCCATGCCCCCTCCCCACCCTCCCTCCTCTTTGCCCAAAGTTCCTCCATTCTCCCCATGCCCCCCAGCCCATTATGGATCAGCATCCACTTATCAGAGAGAACATGTGGGCTTTGGGTTTTTGGGATTGGCTTACTTCACTTAGCATGATGTTCTCCAACTCCATCCATTTACCTGCAAATGCCATAATTTTATTCTCTTTTAATGCTGAGTAATATTCCATCGTATATATGTACCACAGTTTCTTTATCAATTCATTTGTTGAAGGGCATCTAGGTTGGTTCCACAGTTTAGCTATTGTGAATTGAGCTGCTATGAACATTGATGTGGCTGTGTCACTGTAGTATGCTGTTTTTAAGTCCTTTGGGTATAGACCGAGGAGTGGGATAGCTGGTCAAATGGTGGTTCCATTCCCAGTTTTCTAAGGAATCTACATGCTGCTTTCCAGAGTGTTTGCACCAATTTGCAGTACCACCAGCAATGCATGATTGTACATTTTTCTCCACGTCCTCGCCAACACTTATTATCTGGGGATTGAACTTAGGGATACTCAACCACTGAGCCACACCCAGCCCTATTTTGTATTCTGTTTAGAGACAGGGTCTCCCTGAGTTGTTTAGTGCCTCGCCGTTGCTGAGGCTGGCTTTGAACTCGCAATTCTGCTGTCTCAGCCTCCCAAAGTGCTGGGATTACATGCATGCGCCACCACGCCTGGATTGTGTGTATTCTTGATAACTGCCATTCTGACTAGAGTGAGATGAAATCTTGGAGTAGCTTTGATTTGCATTTTTTTTTTTTTTTTTTTTGGTACTGGAGATTAAACTCAGGGGCTCTCAACCACTGAGCCACATCACCAGCCCTATTTTGTGTTTTTTTATGTAGAGACAGGGTCTCACTGAGTTGCTTAGTGCCTCGCCGTTGCTGAGGCTGGTTTTGAACTCGCAATTCTCCTCCCTCAGCCTCCCTAAGTGCTGGGATTACAGGGTTGCGCCACCGTGCCCGGCTTGATTTGCATTTTTCTAATTATTAGAAAAGTTGAACATTTTTTCATATATTTGTTGATCGATTATATTTCTTCTTTTGTGAAGTGTGTCTGTTCAGTTCCTCAGTCCATTTATTGATTGAGTTAGTTATTTTTTTGGTGTTAAGTTTTTTGAGTTCTTAATATATCTTGGAGATTAGTGCTGTATCTGATGTGCACATAGTAAAGATGTTCTCCCATTCTGTGGGTACTCTCTTCACGTTATTGATTGTTTCCTTTGCTGAGAAGAAGCTTTTGAATTTGAATCCATTCCATTTATTGATTTTGGATTTTACTTCTTGTGTTTTAGGAGTCTTGTAGGAGTCTTGTTAAGGAAGTCAGATTCTAAGCCAACATGAAGATTTGGGCCTGCTTTTTCTTCTCTTAGGTGCAGCGTCTCTGGTATAGTGCTTAAGAGTGCCTAAGTCTTTTTTTTTTTTTTTTTGGTACCAGGGATTGAACTCAGAGACACTCAACCAGTGAGCCATATCTCCACCCCTATTTTGTATTTTATTTACAGGCAAGATCTTACTGAGTTGCTTAGTGCCTTGCTTTTGCTGAGGCTGGCTTTGAACTTATGATCCTCCTGCCTCAGCTCCTGAGTTGCTGGGGTGCCTAAGTCTTTGATCCACTTTGAGTTGAGTTTTGTGCAGGGTGAGAAATAGAGGTTTAATTTTATTTTGTTGAATGTGGATTTCCAATTTTCCCAGCAACATGTATTGAACAGGCTATCTTTTCTCCAATGAATGTTTTTGGTGCCTTCGTCTAGTATGAGATAATTGTATTTATGTGAGTTTGTCTCTGTGTCTTCTATTTGGTACCATTGGTCTACATGTCTGTTTTGGTTCCAATACAATGCCTTTTTTTTTTTTTTTTTTTAATACTATGGCTCTGTGGTATAGTTTAAGGTCTGGGACTGTGATACCTCCTTTTTCACTCTTCTTGTTAAGGATCACTTTGGCTATTCTGGGTCTTTTATATTTCCATATGAATTTCATGATTGCTTTTTGTAGTTCTATGAAGAATGTCATTGGAATTTTAATTGGAATTGCATTAAATCTGTATAATGCTTTTGGTAGTATCACTATTTGCCGATGACATCATTCTATATTTAGAAGAGCCAAAAAATTCCACCAGCTAAAACTCATAAGTGAATTCAGCAAAGTAGCAGGATATAAAATCAATACCCCTAAATCAAACATATTCCTATACATCAGTGATGAATCTACTTAAAGAGAAATTAGGAAAACTACCCTATTCACAATAGCTTCAAAAAATAAAATAAAATACTTGGGAATCAATCTAACAAAAGAGGTGAAAGACCTCTACAATGAAAACTAGAGAATACTAAAGAAAGAAATGGAAGAAGACCTTAGAAGATGGAAAGACCTTCTATGCTCCTGGATAGGCAGAATCAATATTGTCAAAATGGCCATACTACCTAGTTGTTTTTTTTTTTTTTTTTGGTACTGGAGATTGAACTCAGGGGCACTAGACCACTGAGCCACATCCCCAGCCCTATTTTGTGTTTTATGTAGAGACAGGGTCTCACTGAGTTGCTTAGCACCTCGCCGTTGCTGAGGCTGGCTTTGAACTTGCGATTGTCCTGTCTCAGCCTCCCTAAGTGCTGGGATTACAGGCTTGCGCCACCGCGCCCGGCTACCTAGTTGCTTTTTATTTGTGAACTAATAAATGTCTTTATTAGCAAAGCATGTAACTATAGAAATAGTTTTTTAAAAAAAATATTTTTTGGTTGTAGATGGATGCAATATCTTTATTTATTTTTACGTGGTGCTGAGGATCGAACCCAGTGCCTCACACATGCGAGGCAAGCGCTCTACCACTGAGCCACAGTCCCAGCCCCTAGAAATAGTTTTTGATACATTCTATTCAAATATAATCTCTGGGGTACATGTTAATGTCAAACAGTAACAATGTAGAAAGGGCTTTCTTAGCTTTCTGTGTTCTCTGTTCTCCCAGAGTTATCAATCTTGCTGTGCTTAAAAAACCATTCTTTGTTTAAGTGAAGAAACATGATTCCTTGGGGAAAGTTTTTTAAGGAAAATGATTCGAGAATGGTTTATTAGTTGTTCCAGAAATTATCCGAGAAATAAGTGTTGCCTTGGTTCTCATGTATCCCAAACTTAGTGATTTTATTTATTTATACACATTTTAGATCAATTTTTGAATTTTGAGGTTAAATTTAAAATGTTTTATTTAAAAATCAAAACTACATATAGGCATGTAACAAACGTTTCTCTCCCACCCTGCCCAATTTCCCATTTCCTCCATCTCAGTTAACTACTTTTATTAGTTCCATTCAGAATTTGGTTATGCAAATACAAGCTAACATAAATTTGCATTTTATTTCCCACAAACTCACTTTTTTACACAAAAGGTAGCACATTTTATTCATTGTTCTGCATGTTGCTTTTTGTCTACATCTTGTTACCTTTATGAATCAGTATACAAGCAGAGTGTTTTCTTTTTTATAGATCCTTAGTATTCTGATCTACACATATGCTAACATTTATTTACCCAATTCTTTACTGATGGATACATGATCATTTCTAATTGTTTATAATTATAATCAATGCTGAAGTCAATAACTATATACATATATCATTTCACCTGGGTGCAGATATAATTGTAGGTTTGCCAGTAAAAGTTGCTGGGTCATAGGGTAAATTCATTTGGTATTTTGATATGTGTTGCCAAATTTCCTTATAGTTTGGTTATACCAATTTACACTCCCATAGAAGTGTGTATCAGTGCAATCTGCCAATTAATTGTGTGTTGTCAAACTAGTTTTTTTTGTCAGTTTGTTGCATAAAAGAGTGATTAGCATTTGCAACCAGAAAGATGGAAAAATTGAGCTCTATATATGTACTATAACTTGAAATGCATTTAAATTAATTAATTTTTTTAAAAAGGGGGAGGGAAGGAAGGGGATGTGACATGGGAGCAGGAAAGATGGTGGAATGCAATGGACAACAATGCCCTAGGTTCATGTATGACTGCATATATGGTGTGACTTTACATCGTGTACAATCAGATAAATGAAAATTTGTGCTTCATTTGTGTTCAATGAGTCAAAATGCATTCTACTGTCATGTAAACCTAATTAGAATAAATTAAAAAAATTTCAAAAAAAGAGTGATTAACAGTGTACCATATTTTTAATTTGAATTTCTCGATGAATTGTCTGTTGATATCTTGTCTTTTAAAATTGATAATTGTCTTTTAAAATTCATGTTGGCAAATTGTGTGTGGTGTTGCACGCCTGTAATCCCAGAGACTCAGGAGGCTGAGACAGGAGGATCACAAATTTGAGGCCAACCTGGAAAATTTTAATGAGACCCTGTCTAAAAGATAAAAACAAATAAAAACACTGAAAGAGAATATATTGGATATTTTCTTTGTGTTTGATCTTTCTGTGGTGCTAGGGATCATATATGGATACATTGCCAGGGCCACATACAATATTTTTTAAGACTATAGACTAGTTCTTCATGTCCCAAACTACTGAATCAGCATCTCTAGGAGTGAATCTCGGGAATCTGCACTTTTTTTTTTAAATGACAGACACGTTTATCTGCAATTTTTTTTTAATGTTTTTTTTTTTTAGTTGTAGATGGACACAATATCTTTATTTTATTGCTCTGTATGTGGTGCTGAGGATCGAACCCAGGGCCTCACGCATGTGAGGCAAGCGCTGTACCGCTGAGCTACAATCCCAGCCCCTATCTGCAATTTTTTTATACTTTATTTTTATTCATTTGTTATTTTTATGTGGTGCTGAATATCAAAACCATTGCCTCACCCGTGCTAGGCGAGTGCTCTACCGCTGAGCCACAACCCAGCCCCGAGGAATCTCCACTTTTGACGAAGCTTATGCAGAACAATTTTACTTAAACAGAATGGTAGTCTGGAGACTTGGTCCTGAAATTATTATTTTCAATGCCCAAGGGTTCCTTTCTACTTTTTTAAAAAAAATTTTTTATTAGTTGTTGATGAATCTTTATTTTATTTATTGATATGTGGTGCTGAGAATCGAACCCAGTGCCTCACATATGCTAGGCAAGTGCTCTACCACTGAGTTACAACCCCAGCCCTCCTTTCTACTTTTTTTTTTTTAATATTTTGTTTAGTTGTAGATGAACACAATATCTTTATTTTTTTATTTTTATGTGGTGCTGAGGATCGAACCCAGTGCCTCACGTATGCAAGGCAAGTGCTCAACCGCTGAGCCATAACCCCAGCCCCTCCTTTCTACTTTTTTAAAAGAAAAAGCTTATGGCCTATTGCCTTATTATAGTAGAGAAATGAGATTGTTACAACTCTATTATAAAAAAACTTCTCAAAGCCGGGCACGGTGGCACACACCTGTAATCCCAGTGAGTCAGGAGGCTAAGGCAGGAGGATCATGAGTTCAAAGTTTAAACCCAGTCTCAGCTACCTAGAGAGGCCCCAAGCAACTCAGTGAGACCCTGTCTCTAATAAAATATAAAAAAAGGCTGGGGGTCTGGGGCCTTGGCTCAGTGGTAGAGCGCTTGCCTGGCTTGCGTGAGGCACTGGGTTTGATACTCAGAACCATATAAATATAAACAAATAAAATAAAGGTATAAAATATATAATAACATTATTTTTTAAAAAAAGGTCTGGGGGGCTAGGATTGTGCCTCAGTGGTAGAGCACGCTCAACTAGCACGGGTGAGGCACTGGTTTCGATCCTCAGCACCACATAAAAATAATAAATAAAAACAGGGCTGGGATTGTGGCTCAGTGGTAAAGCCTTGCATCTGGGAGGCACTGGGTTCGACCCTCAGCACCGCATATAAATAAATGAACAAATAAAGGTCAATCAACAACTTTAAAAAATAACAAAATAAAGTATTGTGTCCACCTACAACTAAAAAATAAAAAAAATAAAGGTCTGGGAATGTGGCTTTGTGGTTAAGAGCCCCTGGGTTCAATCCTTGGTACCAAAGAGAGAAAACCAAGCTTCTCAATAATTAAGTTTACATAACAAATATTTCTGTGTAATTACCTGCTTAATGAAAAAATCTTTTTTTTCTCTTACAAAACCTAACATTCAATTTACAAAACCTATTGTAAATAGTGGGTAGGCAACCTGCTTTATACCCAGAGGGTTAATTTATCATAAAACTTCATTTCATAATAATATCTAGTGTTTTAGTAGCTATTCAATAGTACTTTCATAGTACATTTTGAATGTATATCGTGTGTAAATTTTGAGTATCTTTAAAGTAAGAAACTACTCAAGTGTAGATTATTTCTCCCCTCACTAGGAACAAGAAATGTTAGATTTAAAAAAAAAAATGTAATGGTGAGGTGCTAAGCAACTCAGTGAGACCCTATCTCTACGTAAAACACAAAATAGGGCTGGGGGTGTGGCTCAGAGGTCAAGTGCCCCTGAGTTCAATCCCCAGTACCATAAATAAATAAATAAATAAATAGGATTTTTTAAAGAACGTAAAGGGGCTGGAGGCGTAGCTCAGTGGTAGAGTGCCTACCTAGCATGTATGAGGCCCTGGGTTCAATACCTAGCAGTGCAAAAAAAAAAAAAAGAAAGAGTAAATTATTTTAGCAGAGCATGCAAACTATTTTTTTTAAAAAACTGTAACTAATAATAAGCAACAATCCTATCAGCGAAATAGGAGAATAATGTTATTCATTTGAATTTTTAAAAAAATTTTTTTGGCAGTTCTGGAGATAAAACCCAGAGCTGCATGCATACTGAGCACATGCTCTCATGTTGAGTTACACCCCCAGCCTGCAGTATTTGTCTTTTTTTTTTTTTAGTATGTTTTTAGTTGTAGATGGATACAATACCTTTATTTTATTTACTTATTTTATGTGGTGCTGAGGATCAAACCCAGTGCCTTCACACGCGCTAGGCAAACACTCCACCACTGAGCCACAACCCCAGCCCCAGTATTTGTCTTTTATGTGACTGGCTTATTTTACTTAGAATAATGTCCTCAGGTTTATCCATGTTGTGGTATGTCAGAATTCCTTCTTAGGGCTGAATAACAGCCCACTGATAATTCTATTATCAATCATACTTTGTATATCCATTTATCAGTGGCCACTTGGGTTGCTTCAGGGCCCACTGGAATTTTGAGAATGACTTGTGATGAACAGCTCTCCTGTTCTAGTGCCCTAAATTGCCATGGCTCACACCCCTAGACAGGGTCTTTCTTCTCTTCAGTTGAGTCTTAGATTGACTGTATGCACCTGTCACTTCAAGGTACATTGGGGAAGATCTCATCTTCAGTATCCACATTCTAGGTCGTCCTTTACTTTTTTTTTCTTTTTTTGTACTGTGGATTAAACCCAGAGGTGCTTTACCATTGAGCTACATCCCCAGCCTTTTTTTTACTTTTCAAATTTTGAAAGAAGGTTTTTCTAAGTTGCTTAGGACGTCACTGTATTTCTGAGGCTGGCTTTGAACTTGCCATCCTCCTACCTCAGCCTCCTAAATCCCTGGGATTACAGGCATGTGCCACGATACTCAGCTTTACTTTCTCTTCCCCTGATACGGTCATTGCAGTCTAGCACATATAGTTGCTTTGAGTTAATAATTAATCTTTTGTACTTTGAGAAGGAGTTAGGAGGCATCAGCCATTGAGGGAAATCTTACCAGTTTATATAGCAGTAGTTTAAGGCATTGACATAGAGGTCATGAGTATTGTGGGTATTAACATGATGCAAACTCCTGGAACTGTATTAGTTAATTAATTAATTTGTTCATTTATTTTTGGTACTAGGGATTGAACTCAGGGGCACTCAACCACTGAGCCACATCCCCAGCCTTATTTTATATTTTATTTAGAGGCAGGAGTTCATTGAGTTGCTTTGTGCCTCACTTTTGCTGAGGCTGGCTTTGAATTCGCAATCCTCCTGTCTCAGCCTCCCAAGCCACTGGGATTACAGGTGTGCCACCACCACACCCAGCTACTTAATTTATTTAACAAACATGTATCAAACACTTTCTATATGTAGGGGTCCTATGGGGCTTCGTGCTTAGAACACACAGATGAACAAGATACCTGAAGCTGGGAACTTAGGGCTTAGTGGAGAAACAGACAGTAAAAAGTCCACAGTGAGAACTTGGAGCTAGCTGCACCTGGGCTGAATATACTGCCTGATCAAGTCTTGATACTCAGAAGTGTGCCAGTACTGTGCAAAGTAAGCCATGTGCCTGGATATATTTGAATACCTTCAGTATTCCTTTTACTGATGGGCCTTTATTTTCGTGGTTTTTTTTTATTCCTTAGTGGAACTCGCAGAAGCTCTATCTTCCTCCTCATTGCCTGATCAGAGTTGCCCTGAACCTGGGAGGGCCTCTCGTTTTGCTCAGTGTAAGTATGTGGTCCACTTAAAACTCTGAGTTTGGGCGTTGGGGTTGTAGCTCAGTGGTAGAGCACTTGCCTAGCATGTGTGAAGCACTGGGTTCAATTCTCAGCACTGCATATACATCAATAAATAAAATAAAGGTCCATTGACAACTAAAAAAACTATTGAAAAGAAACAATAACAACTCAGGTCTGGCCTCCTGCAGAGCAAAGCTACAAGAACATGCCCTGTCTGTCTTCCTGCTGCAAGGCCCACTCCTTGGCTTACTGTGCTTGTATTTGTTGTTCAGACCAGGTTGCTCCACATGGGAAGCTGAGTACAAAGGCTCAGCTAGACCTATGAGCACTCAGAGCCCAGGCAACCTTTGGTCATCCACACTGGGGTCACCAATTATAGCCAACTGCCTGTTCCTCCACCTGCATAGATACTACTGCTGTCCCAGTCTGGGTAGTCCTTAAGAGCATGGATTGTGGAGCAGTGGGTTTGACCCCCAGCATCACTAGTTATTAGTCATGTGAGTTTGGATGAATCACTTCATCCCTTAAGTTTCCTCATCTGTAAAATGGCGATAACAATCGTATTTCTCTTGTGGGCTTTCTATGAGGATGCATGAGTGCCCATGTGAAATGCCTCGAGTAGTCATGGCACACCAAGGTTAGCAGTTATTCATTCACTCAATAGGAAACAATAGGGGCTGGGGTATCACTCAGCAGTAAAGCACTTTTCTAGCATATCTGAAGCCCTGGATTTGATCAACTGAAACAAAAAACTGAACAAAAAAAAAAGAAAAAGGAAATAATATAAAATATACAAGATGAATAAGATACAGACCTTAATCAGAAAACTGAAGTTTAACTAGAGAGATATAAAGCAATGGTCATGGACTAGAGTTGTAGCTCAGTGGTAGAGCACTTGCCTAGCATGTGTGAGGCCCTGGGTTTGATTCTCATTACCGTGTGTAAATAAATAAATAAATACATAATAGCAATGGTCATACTTTTAAAAAAAATTTTTTTTGGTTGTAGATGGATACAGTACCTTTATTTTATTTCTTTAATTTTATGTGGTGCTGAGGATCTAACCCAGTGCCTCATACATGCTAGGCAAGCGCTCTACCACTGAGCCACAACCGCAGCCCTGCAGTGGTCATACTTGGAAAGCACAGGAATATTGAGAAAAGTAAGAGATGACTTTGTGCTGGATGGAATTCAGCCAGAGAGAAGAAAAGCTTCCTAAAAGATAGCTAATGGGTAGGTAAAAGTTAAGGCAGGAATGGAGTATTGTTCATATAACAACATCCAGGATGTGTGTGTGTGTGTGTGTATATACATACATACATATATATATATACAATTGATGTACCATTTATTTTTTAGTTGTATATGGACTCAAAACTTTTTTAATTTTTATTTTTTTTACATGGTGCTGAGGATCGAACCCAGCGCCTCACACATGCTAGGCAAGTGCTGTGCCACTGAGCTACAACCACAGCTCCCTGATGTACCAATTTTAATGCCTGCATGAGTAAAATATTTTCATCCCTAAAAATAAAATGCTGTTTTTGCTATTAGATGACATTTTAGCCTGGATGATCAAAAGTCAGCTGATCTTGTGATGGTATTTTTTTTTCCCCTCAGGGGTCATCAATCCAACCTTTGACTTGAGAAGCCTCTCCTGTAGCCTGAAGTTATCTGAGGATTACCGGACAGTGACTGTGTCTCAATTCCGGCAGCCTTATCTCTGGAGTCAAGAGAGGTTTTCGACCAGCCAGGTCTTATGTTCCCAGGCCCTCTCTTCTGGGAAGCATTACTGGGAAGTGGACACAAAGTATTGCAATCACTGGGCAGTTGGAGTGGCTTCTTGGGGCATGAACCGAGATAGGATGCTGGGAAGGACTATGGACTCTTGGTGTATACAGTGGAAGGGAACTGGCCAGCTGTCTGCATGGACCATGGTCAAAGAGACTGTCCTCAAGTCAGACAGACCTGGGGTGGTGGGCATCTGGCTGGACCTGGAGGATGGGAAGCTTGCCTTCTATTCAGTGACCAATCAGGAGAAGCTTCTGTATGAGTGTGAGATTGCTACCTCCTCTCCTCTGCACCCTGCCTTCTGGCTGTACGGCCTAACTCCTGGAAACTCCCTGATCATCAATCAAGTAAAAGTATAAAGTTTCTTCAGGGGTTAAAACAGTGGTTTCCTGGCCTCTCTCCCTACTTTCAAGCAGGTGCCAACTCAAATTAAGAGTCCTGCTTTCAGCAGGGCGCAGTGGCGCAAGCCTGTAATCCCAGCACTTAGGGAGGCTGAGACAGGAGAATCGCCGAGTTCAAAGCCAGCCTCAGCCATGGCAAGGCGCTAAGCAACTCAGTGAGACCCTGTCTCTACATAAAGCACAAAATAGGGCTGGGGATGTGGCTCAGTGGTCGAGTGCCCCTGAGTTCCATCCCCGGTACCAAAAAAAAAAAGAGTCCTGCTTTCCAAGTTCATCCTTTTGTGTGGCACAGTATTAACTAAGCAGCCTTGAAGTCTTTGAGCACTGCACATTTCAAAGAAAGGACTGCCCTCTGACAGGCTCATGAGAGATGACCTACAAAGCCCTTCAGATATCTTGCCTGGCATGAGTGGCTTTGTTTAAGTGGGGGCTTTGGGCCATGCAGAATCACCTTGACCTCAGTATGGGTTAGAGACTAAGTCACATGTGCACAGTGAGGCATGTCTATGTAACTGACCCCCAGTAAAAGCACTGGACACTGTGGCTTGGGGGACATTCCCTAGTTGGCAGTATTCCAGGCACATTGTCACACATCATTGCTGGGAGAATTAAGCAATGTCCTCAGGACTCCACTGGGAGAGGATGATTGGCAATTCTCTTGCTCTGTGTGCCTTTTTCTATAGCTGATTTTATTCTGTGGTCTATCCTGGTAATAAATTGTAACGGATACTGAATCACTGAATGTAAGGGTGGCCATAGGGACCCCAGAACAGAAGGGGCATATGTTACTTATCAGTTTCTGTGTAACGATAATGCTATGAATTTAGTGGTTTAAAACAATATACATTTATTATCTCATAGTTTTTGTGGGTCAGGAGTCAGCATCCAGCTTAGCTGAGGCTTCTTTTTTTGAGTCTTACAAGTTGCAGTTGACATGTCAGCTGGGGCCACAGTGTCATCGGCGGCTCAACTGGGGAAAGGTTTGCTCCAGGATTCATGTGGTGGGCAGCATTCAGTTTCTTTTTTTTTTTAATCTTTTTTTTTTTAATTTTTTTAGCTGTAGATGGACACAATACCTTTATTTTTATTTATCAATGTGGTGCTGAGGATCGAAACCAGTGCCTCACACATGCGAGACGAGCACGCTACCACTGAGCCACAGCCCCAGCCTAATCTTTTTTTTAATAGATGGACACAATACCTTTACTTTATTTGTTTATTTTTATTTTTATTTTTTAAAATATTTTTTAGTTGGGGCTGGGATTGTAGCTCAGCGGTAGAGCGCTTGCCTTGCATGCGTGAGGCCCTGGGTTCGATCCTCAGCACCAAGTACAAAGCAATAAAATAAAGACATTGTGTCCATCTACAACTAAAAAAAAATATATATATATATATATAAAAAAAAAATATTTTTTAGTTGTTGAAGGGGCCTTTATTTTATTTTTCATGTATGGTGCTGAGAATCGAACCCAGTGCCTCATACATGCTAGGCAAGTGCTCTACCACTGAGCCACAACCCCAGCCCCGGGCATTCAATTTCTTGTTGTTGGCTTGACAGCCTCTGTTTCTCGGTGGCTGTTGACTGGAGGCCGCTCTCGGTCCCTTATTCCATGGGTTTTTGCAACATAGTGGCTTGCCTCCACCAAGTCAATAAAGGGGAGAAAGTCTCTTAGCAAGATGGACATAAAGGGCTGGGGTTGCGGCTCAGCGGTGGAGCACTTGTGTAGCACATGGGGTTTGATCCTCAACACCACATAAAAATAAAGAAATAAGCCGGGTGCGTTGGCTCAAGCCTGTAATCCCAGCACTTAGGGAGGCTGAGACAGGAGAATCGCGAGTTCAAAGCCAGCCTCAGCAACAGCGAGGGAAGCAACTCAGTGAGACCCTGTCTCTACATAAAAAAAAAAAAACACAAAATAGGGCTAGGGATGTGGCTCAGTGGTCGAGTGCCCCTGAGTTCAATCCCTGGTACCAAAAAAAGAAAGAAAGAAAGAAAGAAAGTTATATAAAAAAGAAGGCTTCTTATGCACAGTATTAGTTTATAAAAAAAATGGATGTGAAATCTTACACAATAATCACATAAACGCATTGTAAGGTAAAAAACAGCCCTTTCTAATTTTCACATCCCCTCTCTAAAAGCCCAAGGCAGTTCCTGCCCCAGGGGGTTCCTCTCCCAAAGCCTAACTGCTCAGGTTAGCACATCAAAAGAAGACCGCTACTGCTTATCTGTTCCACGGATTTTAAAGTGACCAATCCCTGGCTCGCCATGCGGTTTGTAGTGGGCTCTATAAAATCCCTCCCATGCGTCCCCCCTCTCTCTTCTTTTCCTCTTTCCTTCGCCCGGGCGCCCACTCCCCTGAATAAAGGATTTTCTGGCTGCACGAGGTGTCCGTGTCTGGCTGGCCGATACCCTAACATTTGGTGCCATGACTCGGATGAGGGAGTAATTCTCTATTGAGACCCCTCATCCTGAACCACCGACCACACCTCACAGCCTTTGCTTATTCTTTCAATCATCAAGTGTCTGCGCCCACCACGACCTTCGTTTGGTGAGTCCCCTTTTTGAGGAGATTAAAACTTTGAAGGCAGAGAATCAGAGGTGACCAGCCGTGGATCATCCGGTGGTCCCTCTGACTGCCTCAAAGGGAAGACCGCATCCCACCATGATCTTCATGATTACAGTGGACTTCCAGAATCTCCACGCCACTTTCCTAAATTCTTCAGCCCTCAGGTCCTTACTCCCTCTCTCTCCCTCCTTTCCTTTTAGCTCAAATTCTGCCGGCTGGGGGTAGCTTGATTCCTCCCTGTTTACCTCCCTCCACCTTGGGTCAAATTTTCCGACTCCTCCGGGAGGGGTCTCCAAATCCTAGCGCTAGGTTGATCCAAGGCTCCGCCTCTCCGGGAGAGGTTAGACCCAGGAGGACTTGGGTGACGACCCTTCTCCCCCTGTTGGTCTTATTCCTGTCTGTTGATAGCTTCAAAGGGACGCTTTTGAGGCTGTTCTAATAGACATTTCTAGGTGACAGAATGGGATTGAGCTCTTCCCTCCCGGCAGACTCCATTACATTGCCTTCTTGAAAATCTTTCCACTCTTAATCTTCTTCTTGATATTAAACCCAAAAAACTTATAAAACTTTGCACTCAGGATTGGCCCACCTATCATTTAGATAGCTCTAACCCTTGGCCGCCTACAGGCTCCCTAGATCCTAGTCTCCTTAGAGACCTACATAATAATTGTGTGCGATCGAAAAAATGAACGGAGATCCCTTTATTCAGGCCTTCTCCCTTCTCCAAGCCAACCCCTCCCTCTGCACTCTCTCTAAGTCTCACCATGTCCTCCTAACTTACAAACCAAATTCACCCAAGTTTCTGTCAACTCTGAAATTTGCCTCACATCGCTTTCTTCCCTGGATACAACAGACTCCAATCACAAGCTTCTCGGCCGTCTGTCCTCTTCTGGCTTATTTACACCTCCCCTCCACCTCCAGCTTTCCCTTCCCCTTGCAAGCTGTCTTCTAAAACATCTTGACAAACTTTACCCCTTTTTTAAAAAAAATACGGAACACCCCGGGTACCCCCATCCAATCCTTGGCTTCTTCTGACTTTTTACTCAGACGAAACAGCCAAGGCTCTTCACAGCCTGGCCTGCTGCTGCAGCCCCTCCCCCACAACCTCCAGGCTAGCAGACCTCAGCTCAAGGAAAAAAAAGGGTAAAAGGAGGTTAATTTTCTAAACTGCCCCGCCCATTTCTTCTTCCTCCGTTCTCTCTTGTTGCTTTACTGAAACAATGGCCATAATTTTTTATCTCTCTCTAGGACTCTTCACTCTTACATTTTTGAAACTTATAACTTTAATTCTGCGCGCTAAAGTTGAAACTTCTGATCAGATGTATTTTATCCAACTATAAAAGTTTTTTTTTACACTCTACTGAGACTAGGTATACCTACCTTTAATTCAAAAGGCCTTCTTCATGTTTTATTTTTTGTGTTTATGTAAACCGAGCGCTCATAAACTAAAATTAAAAAATGGATCCAAAAACCTTTAATTCACATGATTTAAAAGGTTCAATTTGAATTGGGTAAACATAAAGACGTCTTTAAATTACTCAACTCACAAGTCTTTCCACGTGGTCCAAGGACTAATAATTTGTTAATGTCTATAAAATGTCTAATATATATCTCATTGTCAAAAATTTCTTCAAGGGAAAATGTTACGGTTAAATATGCTTGTCTAATGCCTTGGTTAATTGGTTAATGCCTTTGTCTAATGCCATTATAAAATGAAAATAAGCAAATCAGATCTGATATTGAGTACTCAAATATGTTTATTAGATACATTTGGTATTGGATTTACAATACTAAATACTTTTAATTCCTTTAAATTCCATAGGATAACATTTTAATGTTTTCATAAATGGTAAATTTTATCAACGGGATATAAAATTGCTTTGTCATCATTAGAAACAGAATTACTTAAT